>VZTU01007740.1:5819-29474 GCA_013400835.1 Zapornia atra | reverse complement strand
TGGAGCTCTGTGCTCCTTGGGGTCCCTTCCAACCCAGACCAGTCTATGATTCTATAATTTCTTGAGGTCCCTTCCAACCCCGACGATTCTGTGACTGATAAGGGAATCCATTATGCCCAGAACTTGCACCCCTCGCCACATTTGTCGTGGTGCCACACGATCCCTGCCTCTCCCTCACACCCATCGCTGTTCGGAGCAGCCTGCGGCCTGTGGTGGGATGTGAAGTGCTCCCGGCTCCGGCCTTCCCGCCCTTTTCCATGGCTCAGCTGTGGCCTGTGCCAGCAGCAGCCGTCCCCGCTTGATGTGGCTGCTGTCAGATGGCTTCCATCAGCTCTGCTAATGAGCAGTGCAGCTTTGTTATTAAACCACACATGAAAGATGTTGATTTCCCTCCCTGGCCCTTCCTGAAACCCTAAAATGCAATCCTGGGCTGTCTGTCGTGGCACAGATGTCAGCAGCAGTCCTACTCCACAGCTCCAGTGCAGGCACACACCCAGAGCTTTACGAAGTGCCCTTTTTTTTCCCCTTTTCTCTTTTTTTTTTTTAATCTCTTCCCCTTTTTGTGTGTTTTTTCTTCCCCTTTTTCTTTTTAATTAATTTTTCCTTTAGATTCTTTTTCTTTTTTCCCTCTTTCCCCCGCCCTGGGTTTTTTTTGCCCTGCATGTTTGCCTCCTAAATAATAAATTGAGGAAAACATGGTAGAGAGGAAACCTGCCTTATTCTCCTAGTTTCCATCCTGAGGGACATCTTACGCTGTGTTTCCCATCTGTGGAGCAGAGTCCAGGCCCGTAGCTCCACAGCACCCAGGCCATCACCAGCCTGAGTCCCACAGAGCTTCTCCCACTCCTGAAATTGGTCCCCTTGGGTAGAATCGGGCAGCACTGTCTCTGCTGGCAGCTCATCCTTTGACAGGGCCTCGAGAAATGGCATCCTCACCCCTCAAGTTTTCACCTGAGGAGAAGCGCTTGTGGAATGATGGTGGAGGGGCTGGATGGGCCTACGGCAGTAGGGTGTTGGGTGAAGCAGTGCCTGGCTGAGTGGAGCTCTGTTAGCCAGCAGCACAGCCATTGTGTGCTGCCAAGGAGAGCTGCTGTGTCCAGTCACCCGCAGCCCACTTCTGGACTGGCTGGCCCTGCCTTTCCAGTCAGTGTGTTTTGGCCATCCCTGAGAATTAACTGGTCTGAGCTCCCTGCAGTGTGAGCGCAGTGGGGGACAGAGCTGCCTTCACCCACGGCAGGGGGGACCCACTGCCCGGGCTGTGTGGTGCATGGAAAACCTTGCTGAAGGAATGAGTTTGGGTTTTTACAGGTTTTACTGCGTGGAGGAGCTGTGCTTCCCCAAGGCAGCGTGTCCCAGAGGAGCAGTGTTGCTCTGTGCTGTGGTACCACAGGCTTCTGCTCCTGAAGGTCCCCGTGAACGTGGTGGTTGCCCCAGCCAGGTGTAGCCTGCTTCTCCAGGGAAGTGGGAGTGCAGCTGGATGGGGGGCTCAACAAGTCCTCCAGCAAGGGAAGGGTAGGGAAGAGACTGAGACAAACCAGGAGTTAATAGCAAGTGAGTTAACAGCAAGCAGTTGTAAATTGGTCAGAAGGAAGATGGGGAAGGAAAACCTTTTACATGCGTTTTTTTTCCCTCTCCTAAACTCTTGGACACCAAGCTTTTATTTTAAGCAGGGGCACAGCCAGCCAGAGCCCAGCACAAATGGGGTGGGAGGGATCTGAGCCTCCAAAATAGAGCTGGGCTAAAGAAAACCCTGATATGACAATACTTCCCAGCAGAGATCATCTCTTTCTGCAGGGCAGATCTTAAACTGACGGGCACAGCGACTGGAGCAGGTTCCGCAGCATGATGCTGTGTTCACCAGTCTGGATCAGAGCTGGGGGAAGCCGGGGACCTGAGCTAGCCCACACAGGGGAGATGCCAGCCCACCTCAGAGGCTTGGAGGTTGGCTACCCGAACTGCTGTGGCCAAGTGGCTGGTGGAGCGCGGTGCATGCCGGTGGGATGAGGCTTGCCATGGGAGAGCAGAGGATTCTAGAGTGGCAGGAGCCAGGAGACTTCAGGGTGTCTGCTTTCTTTGGGGAAAGAAACCAGGCCAAACGTGGGATGTCCTTGTGCAAAATCACCCCCAGTTCCATTCCAGCCAGGATTTTAGCTGGGGGAATATTTGAGCGTGAGCGTAGGAACTTGGAAAGATGAAAGTGAAAGCACTGTAATGAAACTACAGACTGCCTTTCCTTGTACCTCATCCCGGATGGGCTGGGTTCGCAGCTGCAGAGAGCTGTCCTGCTCCCCACTGGGGAAGGCACCGTGTTTGCTGGGTTTGGGTTGGTTTTTTTTTTTGCATTATTACAACTTCTAAATGTCACAGCAATAAGATTTGCAACAATTGATGCGTCAGACAAATCAATAGGAAGCATTTCCTCAGTCTGGGTTAGGAGATGAGGGAAACGGGGGAGCCGAGGGAGCGCGGGATGGATGCTCTTTGGTCGCTCGCAGCAGTGTGGCTGGAGGGCTGGCTGGGTGCTTTGCTGCAGGGTGCTTTAGAAGCAGGTTGGGCACACAGGATTTGGCCTTTCTGAGTGGGGTGAGAGCCCAGCACCACAGCCAGGCCTCCAGCAGGCAGCTGGGGCTTGTGCCTGGGCATGCTGGTAAACCCAAGGAGTTCCTGCTTCGGTACCTGCAGCCAGAGCCGAACGTCTGGCCAGTGCTCGGTGTCACTGGGAGGGGGTGAGCATCTCTTCACTGCTGCTGGCCCTAACCATTGTGTGGGGAGGGAAAGGGGGGCTTGCTGCTCATCAGTGCTGAGCTCATCTCCTGCCAGGTCAGCCCCTGTGCAGGCTGCTGTGGGTGCTGCTGGAGCTGAGCTGCTGGGGGATGGTTTCACCCCAGGTGCCTTAGCGTGGGCCCAAACCAGTCCGACTGGCTGAAAGACAGATCTAAAGACAGATCCTTGGCTCTGCCAAGACTGGTCCCTCCAGTCCACAGTGTGGGATGGGTAGCCACCAACTTTTGGGCACCCTCTAAATGAAGTAGGTGGCCCCCCATAGCAACCTCTGCTCTGGCTGCCGCAGCTTGTGCTGCCTCTGCAGCATCCCTGGGTCTCCAGAGTCACAGGGGTTGGAAGGGGCCTCCAGAGCCCATGGGGTCCAACCCCCTGCCAAAGCAGGGTCCCCAGGACAGGGCACACAGGGCGGTGTCCAGACGGGGCTGGAATCTCTCCAGAGAAGGAGACTCCACACCCCCTGGGCAGCCTGTCCCAGGGCTCCCTCACCCCCGCTGTGAAAAGTCAGGGTGCTCCAGCAGTGCTCCAGCTTCTGCATGCTTCACCATGCCTTCCTCCATCGTGCCATGACCTGAAGAGGACCCGTGTCCTGTGTGGGGCTTTCTAACAAGTGCTTTTCAGGGTGAAACATTGACTGTTCCCTCACATCCCTGGCCTGTGTGATGACTGTAGTTACAGAGAGGGTTCTTGGACTGAACTCATGACCCAAAGCTCTTGGGTGTAGGACAGGCTTGTGTGAATTGGAGCACACAGTGGCAGCAGTGGCAGCCAGCTTCCTGCTCTCCAGACGTTGTTTGTCTTTGCTTTATTCACAGTTGCAGGCTGATCACTCTTCTTTAGGTTTTACATTTTTGGAGGGGGTTTCTGAAGGTAGCCAGTGTTGGGAAGGCAGAGCTGGCATGTCCCCGAGTTCACTGATGCCTGGAGTACTGCAGCACGGAGAATTTTCCATAGCTAATAAAGGAGAATTTATCCCAAGAATAGCTGTTAGGGAAAACAGGCACAAAATGAACTGTTGGGAGATTGTTTTGTTATCTGATAAGGAAAGTAAGAAGATAAAAAGGCTGTGCAGTCTTAGCTTATTTCAGATTAAGTGGGATTTTTGCTGTTTTCTTCTCGCTGGCCAGGATTCCAGCTCTCTGCTTGGACTTTTTATGAGTTCCCAGGCTTGGTTATAATTTAAGGACTGGTCTGGTGCCCTAACTTTATGGAGCAGTTCCTGCATCCCTGTCATCTGGGTGGCATCTTGCAGGAGGAGATCCCTTAGCGACAAGCTGGACATGCAATCCCAGGCAGGGAAAATTCCCAGTGACATCAAAAGGAGCTCTATGGAGCACAGCATCGAACCCAGGAGCATGTAATTTTTTATGTAAATCTGTTCTGATGAGCCCCTGAAACACCTAAGTGCACTAAGCTGGCTAAAGAGCCCTTTTGCATGTTGCCTTTATTTCTCTCGTTAGTGGCTCACCAGTTTGGAAGGAAGTCTGTGTTTCTAATTAATTTGTGTCAGAGTGTTTCTAATTAATTTGTGTAAGAGGATGCTCTGGTCGCTCCCTACCCTCTCCTCACCTTTTGTCATCTTCAGATGACAGTTTAATTGGGTCAGGAGCGATATTTGTGTCTTAGCTGGGGAAACAATGAGCTCAAGCAGCAACAGCAGCCGTAGTGAAGAGCCAAATTAATTCCTGATGAATTTGCATGGTTTTGCATCCGTTGTGGCTCTGGCAGTTTGGTTCTTGCAGAGCACAAGTGATGAGTATGGGTGAGTAAAGCTGCTCAGCTCCAAGTTGCCTCGGTGGTTTTCCAGCCTTGGGCTCCGGGGAGCACGAGCATCGCCTGCCCTGCTCCCATGTGGTGGGAGCTCCTGAGGTGATGGATGTCTGGTGAAGCTCCGTGTTTTGGAAGAGTCATCAGCTGGGCAGCACAGCACCTGCACCAAGGCAGCACAGGAGAGCAAACAGCACCTTGCCCAGAGCTCACTCTTGTGTCACACGTTGGCTGTGGTGCTTTCATCCTTCGCCACCGTAACCCTAAAACCAGCAGATCAATCCTGGAAACTCTGCTCTTCCTCAGCAGCCCGAAAAGCAAGCCCCTTTGATCCAGGCATTGGGGTCCAAAAGATTACAGTGCTCCCCATGGAAGCAGAATCTGGCCCCGGATGATGCCAGCCAGCTGCTGGTGCCATGTGTACAGATCTGCAGTGGTAAAGTAAGCAGGCCCTTTTTGGACAGAAATCAGAGTAACAGCTCTCAGTTAGGCTTCTGGCATCCTTTTACTGAGCTATTCACGGAGCAACAATGGGAATCTGCGGGTCAGAATGGCTCTGGGAGTGGAGAAGGAGCAGTGTTACACACAGTGCTCAGGGACACTGAGCTCTGCCCGCCACACGCTCGGGTGACGAGGCACCGCAGCGTTCCAGCACCACCCGAAGACACCCGGCCTGGCTGTGGTGCTTCAGTCCTTCACCACTGTAACCCTAACACCCCATTGCCCTGCTTCTGCTATTTAAAGGAAGCGAGTAGGCTGTGTGCATCACCCTTCTGTGACTCTCTGCTGGCTGAGGATGAGGTCATGCTGACGCTGAGCTCTGAGGTCATGCTGACGCCGAGCTCTGAGGTCATGCTGATGCTGAGCTCTGAGGTCATGCTGACGCCGAGCTCTGAGGTCATGCTGACGCCGAGCTCTGAGGTCATGCTGACGCCGAGCTCTGAGGTCATGCTGGTGCTGAGCTCTGAGGTCATGCTGATGCCGAGCTCTGAGGTCATGCTGATGCTGAGCTCTGAGGTCACACCTCGCCCAGCACCGAGTGACTGCAGCAGTCAGGACACAGCACATGCACTGTGAGTGCTCAGGACACGGGGAGCCACTGTGAAAGTCCAGGTGCTCTTATCTGAGCTTCTTTTCAAGGGGGTAGACACCAAATGACTGGGGTTGGCTGTGATGGGAATGAGGGGATGCGTTCTGTGAGTGACAGCTGATCTTGGATCTGGAGTACTTCTGGGTTTGCTTTTTTACCAGCTCACTGGGAACGCTGGGCCCATCAGTGAGTGTGCCAGGTGTTACTCCTAGGACTGGGGTACGTTGCAGTTACAGTCACAAAGTCACACGGTTGGAAAAGCCCTTTAAGCTCCTGGAGTCCAACCATCCCTGTCCTGTGCTGAGCCAGATCCCTGAGCACCTCATCTCCCCTCTGTTAAACACCCCCAGGGCTGGGGACTCAGCCCCCTCCCTGGGCAGCCTGTGCCACAGCCCCACAGCTCTGCCAGGGAAGAACTTTGCCCTCCCAGCTGAGCTGACCCTGCCCTGGCCCAGCTTGAGTCCATTGCCCCTTGTCCCATCTCCTGTCCCCTGGCTGAAGAGACCCTCGCCCACCTCTCTGCACCCTCCTGGCAGGGCAGGGGAGGTGGGGAGAAGGTCTCCCCTCAGCCTCCTCTTCTCCAGGCTGAACACCCCCAGCTCCCTCAGCTGCTCCTCAGAGAATTTGCCCTCCAGCCCCTTCCCCAGCCTGGTTGCCCTTCTCTGGACTCGCTCCAGGCCCTCCATGTCCTTCTGATGGTGAGGAGCCCAGAACTGGACCCAGCACTCGAGCTGCAGCCTCACCAGTGCCCAGTCCAGGGGCACAATCCCCTCCCCAGACCTGCTGCCCACTCTGGGTCTGACACAAACCAGGATGCTGTTGGCCTTCCTGGCCATGTGGGCACACTGCTGGCTCATCTTCAGCCTGCAGTCCCCCAACACCCCCAGGTCCTTCTCTGCCTGACAGCTGTCAGCCAGTTCCTTGGATGTAAATTTAGGGGGTAAATGGTGTGTGCTAGAGCCAGTCCTGTTGCCTGATCCTGTGTTTTCATGGCTTTTAACATAAACTTTGGACCTTTAGAAGCATCCTATAGTACTTTGGGTGATCCTGAATAACTAAGTAACCTTGAGAGGAACATTGGTGTGCCTGGTGTGGAGCTTGGCTTGGCAGAAAGCTCTGTTGAAGGAGCACTGATAAAACAGTGTGTGTGGTTCATGCAGGCTTTGGGAAGCTCCGTTGGTTCAGGTTTCTAAAGAGCTTTGATCCGAGAACGAAAGGCATCCCACAGATGCAAACAATTTCAAGTGACAGTTACCCTTTCTTCAGAGGTCCCTCCCTCAGTCCGCTGGCATTGATTTGTCCTCTCCAGGGGGACGATTCCTCCTGGTTCCTGGGTGACTCCTGCTGAGCTCAGGCTCTCGGGGAGAGCGTGTAAGGAGAGCACCTGCCCTGGCTGCACCTCTCCCCTACACCCACGCTGTCTGCTGGCCCGGCCGGCGCGGGGAGGCCTGATGTCACCCCTCAGCCCCGGCCTGATTTCACAAGAGCAAACAGCAGGATTTGGGGAGGGAGCTGCCAGGTTTAATAAGCACTAAACCACACCCGGCCGAGTTCACTTTATTGTCCTTGGGATGCACCTAAACCCAGGTCTGTTTGTGAGGGAGCATATTCTGGAGGGTCTGGCTGACTCCAGCCTTTCCTGCCTCTTCCTTTGTTTTCAGGATGCATCAGCAGATGTCCATGAAAGTGCTAAATCTGCACCCTGCCTGACCTTTGCCACCAAGGAAGGTAAATCACTCCTGGCAGGAGCCTTCCCAGAATATCCCCAGAACGATACTATTGCTATTGTAAACAAATCTAATTAAGAGGAATCTTAAGAAGGTTTTGTTGGGGTTTTTTTTCCCCCTGCTAATGTTTTAATTAGTAACCTACATCAGTGCAGTGCCTACGGGGAGTTTGATGCTTCCGTGCTTTCTCAAGGGGTGAAGAACTTGCTGGTGATTTGAATTTTAAGGGGTTTTGGCTGTTGTTTCTCTTAAAAGATGTTTTTGGGGAGCAGAGAATGATTGAGGGATTAAGCCAGCAAAATGAGAAGTCAGACTGGAATTGGGACTTGGAGCAAGTGGTGCTAAGGCTGCGTTTGGTAGTGGTGGACTTCTCTGGGCTCTCCTGGCTTCAGGGCTGTGAAGAGCTGTAGCTGGAAGGAGCAGTGGAAGGGAGGAGTTGCCCGAGCATGCAGCTTCCAAGCAGTGGATGTTGGGTCTCTGGATCCATCTGTCAGCGTCTGTCTGCTCTTGCTGTATGTCCATGGGTCATTCTTATTAACAACTTGGCTGCTAATTAGGAAAACTTTCTGGGATCTAAAGATAAGTTCCTAAATCCAGGTGTGATCACCTAAATAAGCAGATTCCTTTCCCAAGGGAGTGTCTTTAGGGAGGGACCTGGTCAGTGTCTGGCTCTGAAACCTGGGCTCAGCCCTCTGTTGAGGATGTCCATCTCCCTGCTCCTGGTCCTGGAGCATGTTCAAGTCAGGTGTTCAAAGTTCCTCTCAGCAGAAAGAGAGGGGCAGCCCCACCAGGTCCCATCTTCTGCCGGTGGGACCCTGGGGCTGGCTGTGTGGAGCTCCAGAAGGATTCACTGGGAACATCTTACCTGTAAGGGCAGGGAAAGGTGCTCATCTGAAGCAGTGATTGGGAAGATCTGCTGAGTTCCACAGGGGTTTTTGGAACACGCCATTTCCCAGGGAGCTCTTGACCCTAAGAAATGTAATCACATTATGCTGCTGCTTGGGGTTTTTAAAATAAAATAACCCCACTGCTTTCAAACCGTGGCATGGACATATTAACAACGTGAACTGCAGCACAGCTATGAGCCTTTGGCTTAAAACAACTCAGACAGGAAACTAATCCCAACGCCCATTTCAGCAGCTGTCGTGTGCCAGGAAATCAATAGAATGCACTTCCCAACCGGAGCCACGGAGCGCAGCAGGAGGTGGAGTAGTGAAGTCATGATTTAGCTCACAGATAGTGCCTGAGCCCTTCAGAAGCATGCAGTGTTTGCCAGGGGAAGAGCAGCACACGCCAGGACATGTGTTGAAGGTGTCATAGTGCCTGGAAGGTGACAAGCTCCATGTTTGGTCCCCACCTCCCCTCAGCACGGTGTCACATCGCTCCCACAACTAGCTTTTCCTCTCACCCTGCAATTCCCTGCCCTGGGCTGGGAAGAAGAGGCTCTCTGGGGAGCTGTGCCCCAGGGAGCGTTGGATGTGTCTTCTCCTGTGAGTCATCTGGGGCAGAGATCGGTCTTTTTGTTGGGCAGAGAAATCACACTTAAATGGCCCCAGGGTGTAGGGTGGCAGTCCTCTTTCCTGATCCAGGATCCTTAGCTTGCTCCTGGGATTTCCATGCCATTAAGGCATTTTCAGGGATGGGCACTCCTGCTTTGAGCTCCCAGTCAAGATCTCTACAGTCCTGTGAGAGCAAAGAAGGTCCCACTGGATTTTGGGGCTGCAGTGGGGTTTTGCTGTGAGGAACGTCTTTTCCCCCTCCGTGTCTGGAGATGCTCTAACTCTGATGGGACCAAAAGGGAGGGATCCATAGGCACGGGGAGCTTTGCATCTCCCTCCTCCCGGGTGAGCTTGGCAGCGGCTCTGGGAGGTGGGCGTTCTTGGAGCTGTGTTGGGAAAGAGAAGCCAGGCTGGAGGCCTTTGGGGAAGAGCAAGGGGAAGCTTTGAAATGCAAACCGAAGGCGATAAAGCTGCTGGGGTGCGGTGTGGTGCTTGGAAATTCGGGGTGCCATAGGTGCCTTTTTGGGGTGGGGGGCAGTAAAGGGAGCGCTTCCCGGGCACGTCGAAGCGTCGGTGTGGTTTTGGCTTGGGATCCCTTCTTCTGGAGCAGCCCAGACAAGGCAGATACCATCAAGAGCCACAGGTTTTTTTTCCCTTGGCAAGGCCAGCCAAGTTTATTAAGATAAATATACATGAAATTTGCATAATTGGCAGAATCTGACTGTTTACTGGATCCTGAGAAAAGTGCCTGTCTTTTTATTAGCAATGCATGAGAAGAACCCACTGCACAGCCAGAGCTCCCTGGGCGTGCAGGGGATGGGTCCCTGAAGTGTGGTCCTTTGTCCCTCCCTGTGCTGAGCCCTGCCTATGGACCCCTCTGGGCATCCTCCTCACGTCACCCTTCTTCCAGAGGCAGGGCATCACCGAGCCTGGCTGCAGAACTCGGGGCAGCAGATTAAAATCTCCTAGAAGAGGATTACAGAGCTTCTTTTACTGTGCAACGGTGTTTGCACCCTCTTGCTGCTGCTGTGCCTCTGTGTTGGGAGCTGTGCTGACATCTGTCTGTGTAGCTTGGATGGAGGAATTAGAAGAGGAACGTGGTGAAATGGATTCCTGTCTTTAAAATACTTTGGGTTTGGGGTGGCTTGGGTGGCTGTCCCATCTGTGTGTACCAGTAGTGAGGCTGAAAGTTCAGGATGTCTGCCACACCTCAGTAAGAACTAAAGTAACTGACTAATTAACCAATCTCCCCTCAGACGCTGTTGAAAAGACAATTAAATTGGGTTTAAAATCAGCTTGGTAATGCCACTGCTAACATCTTCCTGTTGCATCCTGACCTCATGCACGGGCTGTGTGTGCCATTTTGGTACTTCTTACTGAGGCCAGAACTGGTCCCTAACACGCCTGAGATGGGACAGCAAGGAGCATCCTGGGCTCCCCCATGTTTATGTGCGGAATAGCTGCAGCCCTCCCTTGTGTGGGGCAGGAAGAGCTGTGTTTGCCAGCGTGGAGTCTCACTCCGTGAGCTTGTTGTGTTCGGTGGGAAGGGAAGGAGGTTTGGCTTTAGTAATGGTTCCTGTTTTCTGCTGAACGAAATCCTAACAGGCCTTGATGGATGCTAACGTTCCTGCATTATTCATAACTCCCTACTATCCCTCCTTCAGGCTTTGCCAAGTGCCTGCATAGGTGTTTCCATGCAGATCCCAGCCACCTCTCTCCCAGGGCATCTCCAAGGACCCAGAGATTTTTATACCTCATAGAGCAGAAAATGGCTGTGGCAGAGCTCTGGGAGGTGTTTGAGTCACGTTCCCTGGGTGTGTTTAAAAAAGAGGGTAGATGAGGCGCTCAGGGATATGGTTTAGCACAGGACAGGAACGGTTGGACTCGATGAGCTTAAAGGGCTTTTCCAACCTTGTGTACAGCAAGCTGCAATGGAGCAAAAGCTGGGGATGAAATAGAGCAACAGAGCTTTAAACACACCTAAACAGGGAGTGGGATAACAAGGGGCTATGATTAATTCAACCCACTTCTGATGCGGCATGGCATCAGAAGGAGGACCCACGGCTTGAGGCGGTGCCTGTGAAACCCCGGTACGTGTGTCGAGCTCTATTAACGGCTTCACTGTGTTTCCTTGGCTGTTTCGGTGGCTATCACGAGGTCCTAATTGGTAAAACATGTTTTATTAAAATAGCCCTCTGCCCTCATGCTTGGCTCTCTGCAGAGACAGTGTTTGTCAGGGAAGATGGGGAGCGCAGGAAGGCTGAAATCCCCGCAGGGCTACGCCCGGATTGCACTGGCCTGAGGTCTGCATGGGTGTATCTGTGAGGAGCTCGGGTCCAGCTGCGCTCCGGGCTGCAGTCCCAGCCAGCCACCCCACAGCCTGCAAGCCACAGGCTGCCTTAGCTAATAGGCTGTGAAAGCTCTGCCGGGTTTTTCTCACAGTTGAGGTGGTGCAGGTAGCTTGGCAGAGGCTGGACCCTTGGCATTTGGCAGCCCGGGAGCTGCCATAGCCCTCGGATGCGGTAACCACCGCAGTTCTGGTCCCGTTGGAGCAGCACAATGAGCATCTTCCTGAGTACCTGGTGTAACAGCGCAGGCTTTCTTTGCTCCTTGTGTTTCTGTAGTGTGTTCTGGAGGTTCTCAGCCTCCTGCCCCTTGGGGATCCCATCCCCACAGTTCAGGTGTGTCAGCGGTCATGCTGGCCGCTGCTGCTCTGCCATAGGAAAGGGAAAACAGCATCAGGTTGGGAGGATTCAGATGCAATTCCCATGGTTTTTCTAGTATTCTTTCTAGTGCAGCAGCTGTCTTCATCCTTTTTGGCAGGAGTACTCACGACCCTGCTCCTGGAGTGGCTTGTATCAGCGCGTGTCACAGTCAGACTGCAGCAGGGCCTTTTTACTATAGAGGTGGTGTACCTGCTTTTTCTTCACACAACAGGTATCGAGCGTAGCATCACTCCCGCTGCCAGCTCAGCCCCTGCCTGGTGGGAGATACATAGATACTGTTAAACGTGACATAAATCCCACCCTCAACATCTTGGACTGCTGTCAGTGAAGACGTCCATCCCTCTCTTCTGCTGCTTGCTTACCCTTGCTCTTTCTTAAGTAGTTGAGTGATGTTCAATTTTGGGTGGTTCTGTTTTTCTTCTGACAAATGCTTTTGGACAAAGGCGTGTGCTTCTCCGGGTGGTGGAGGCCTGGATTGCACAAGCTGATTAATCCCCACCAGCAGCCAGGGCCCAGAGAGCCACATCAGGGTGTGGGGCTGTGGTTTCTCGGGCCGATGGCTCTGGGTCAGGCAGTGCCCGGTTCCCACTTGCAGTTGTGCTGAGATGTCCGTGTTCCCAGAACTGATCCCATCGCTCCTTTCCTGGGATCAGTAAGAAGGATTGCCGTTCATCCGGAAACTCAGAGCACTTGCTCCAAGTGCATTAATGAAACACTGAGAGAGGTGTTTTCACAGCCCTCTCAGGGGCCACGAAGGGAGATGCAGGCAATGCATTAAGGAACAGTCTTTTATTGTTCTCCTCTCTCACAGATGGTTATTTTTTTGTCCAGCGTGACCTTTTGTGTCCGATCCTGTGTCTCTTCCGATACTCCTTTGTCATTTTAGGGAATACAGGCTCTTCCTCTGCATGTACACATCCTTCCTCAGCTGCAAGCAGAGCTTTGGGGCTGTGGGATGAAAGACTGGAAGTTCCTCAGTGTACCTTCTCCAGTTCACTACATGTCAGCTCTAGCAGAAGGAGTTTGCAGGTGCAAACCTGCATAGCCACATCTCTGATAACATTAGGGATGCCATCAGGGAAACGGGCATTCTCCAGTGTCCCTGGTGCTGCGTGGGAAGCTGCTTGCTCCAGGCTGATGGCCATTAGCTCCCTGATGCCTTGGGAGTGAATGTGTCTGCTGGGAAGGAGCATTAGTTACGATGTTTTATGTGATTTGGGAATTGATAACCTTTCCTAATCCTGTGGTGCTGGAACGGATCTGGTTGCTTTGTGTTTGTCTTGGCAGAGCGTGAGGATGGGCATTACCCAGCCAGGTCCTGCGCTTGCTCCCGTGGAAAGGAATGAAGGTGGATGTGGCGTGCAGAGGGTTTCACACAGGTTTATAATATTCTCTTTCTCTCACGTTAACCCAGCAGCCTGTAATTTTAGCTGGCATTACCTGTGTGACTGAGCAGCAAACCCACCCATTTTAATGGCATGAAAGGCAGCTATGGGAAGTGCTGGCCGTGAAACCACAGCATTCACCTCTGAATGCTTCCACTCCCTTTTCCTAAGGGCCGGGGTAGCAGGTATTTTGGGCAAAGCCATAGTCAGGAATTCCTCCTTGCCCAGTCCAGGGACATTCATGGTTAGCTGCAGCCTGAAATCTGCACTCCCATCAGGTGAAGGAGTAGTCAGGTACCATTTGCTTGCAGGGGATGTGTTATATTCCTGTTTAGCTGCTTGGTACTTGGTGTCTACACCTCCTGGTAGAGGTGAGCGTACCCTGTAGCTCCAGCTCCCCCAGGAAATAAAGCTGAGCCAAGAAACTGAGCAGAGCGTTGGTTTTCATGGCACTGCCAGGTTTGATGCCACACTTGTTACTTTGGAGGAACAGCTGAGGCAGGAGGGTCTCCTGGGCTCACTGGTGATTTTAAGGCCTGGTTGAGGGTTACCCCTTTGCCTCAGGGGTCTGAGCTTCACCCCTGCTCATACCTTTGCTGATGACACTGTTTTATTTAAGAAGCTGTGAACTAGGAGAAGCTGACCCTGGGGCCTGTGAAGATGCATGTGTTTGTCTGTGACCTGTAGTGGTGGGTTGGGAATGGGTGCTGGGGATTTTGTAGAGCGCACGGCTTAGCCTGGAAGCAGGGGAAACCTGCTGGGTGCTGGTGGCTCCTGCTTCCCATCCTCTTTTCCAGCAGAGTGGTCTGACAGAGAACTAGACTCACCACCTGTTTCTGAAGGTTTGGCTTTTACTGTTCTCTGACAGGCATTCAGAAAGTGGGGTTTCATGTTTCCTATCCCCATTTTTCCTGGGACAGTCTCACCTCTCCTAGCCCTTACCATACTGGCCTTGCATCTGCGCTTGTGCCTGGCCCTGGGGTTGGTGGGGTTGGCGGATCTTTGAGGTTTTGGAGCTCTACCCTGTCAGCTTGCTCGTTTCTGAAAGCTGATGGGCAAGGTGTGAGCCTGGGAGGGGGTTTCCTCAAGCAGAATTAAAGCCTGATGAGCATCCAGCACATTTTTGTATTTCTGCAAGTCACAGGAACTCCGTGTGCCGTGTTTGTGGAGTGGAACTGTGGCCCGGTGGCTCTGCACCCATGGAACCTCCATCCACAGCATCGTCCAAGGGGTGAGCTGAGGCCACCCCGCATCCTGGGGTGCTGGGGATGGTCCTGGCTGATGTATCCCTGTGGCAGCACCCGGGGCCTTGCTCAGGCTCGTTTTGAGAGCCTGAGGATGATGTTGGAGACTGCCCCCAGATAAAGCGCCCCAGCGGGAGGAGAATCCCAGTGTTTTGGAGCCCCTCAAGGTCCCGCACGTGTGGCAGCCAGTGGCAGTGATCCTTGGCTTGCTGGCATCCTCCGACCGGCCTGGATGCGCTGCCTGAGCTCTGCTGTCACAGCAATGTGGCCTCCTGCTCCGTGATGGCCCGTCGGAGCCGCGTGTCCATCTGGGCCCGTGTGTTCCCATCTGCCTCGCAGAGGGTGCTGCTCCAGCCACCCACCTGCCTCTGAACCAGCACGGTGGTTTCACCACCCCTTTTTCACTGTCCGAATTGTTTTCTTTGTCCTGTGCTTGTTTTCCTGTCCGTGTTTGGACAGAGAAGCCGGTTCAGCCTCCGCTTGTTGCTTTTATCTTGTGTACGGAGGGTTTGCGGTTCAGGCCTGTGGTTGTTTGGGTTTCAAGTGCTACAGGCAAACCATTAGCAACAGGTTTCGATTGCCACTTTGTACAAGGAAGAAAATGTTTGGAATATTTCCGTTGTTAAATTGGCTTTGCAAATATTTATGAAAGCAGCGTTTGGCCTCGGTGTTCCCTGAACTGAAACCTCCCGGGTTGTGGGCCTGCAGCAGGGAGCGTTCCCCTGGACCTGTCCCAGGAGGGATGCTTGTTTTCCTCCCCAAAGCATGAGCTGGGGAGGAGGATGAGGAAGCTGGGAGGCTGGGGAGGAGGCAGAGCAGAGCCTTGGCCCAGCGAGGCTGCTGTTGGTGAGCTGGGGCACCAAGGACCAAAAAACCCCCATTTTTCTCTAAGTACCAGAATTGTTTCAGTGATGTTGCTGCCTTAAAGAAAGCAGCAGACAGTTACTTAGGCCCAGGTGCTCTGACTTGATTATATTTGTATCAAAAATAGTGTGGCTAGTGGGTCTGGGGAGGGGATTGTGCCCCTGTGCTTGGCATTGGTGAGGCTGCACCTTGAGTGCTGGGTCCAGTTCTGGGCTCCTCAGCATCAGAAGGACATGGAGGTCCTGGAGCCAGTCCAGAGAAGGGCAACCAGGCTGGGGAAGGGGCTGGAGGGCAAATCCTCTGAGGAGCAGCTGAGGGAGCTGGGGGTGTTGAGCCTGGAGAAGAGGAGGCTGAGGGGAGACCTTCTCCCCACCTCCCCTGCCCTGCCAGGAGGGTGCAGAGAGGTGGGCGAGGGTCTCTTCAGCCAGGGGACAGGAGATGGGACAAGGGGCAATGGGCTTAAGCTGGGCCAGGGCAGGGTCAGCTCAGCTGGGAGGGCAAAGTTCTTCCCTGGCAGAGTTGTGGGGCTGTGGCACAGGCTGCCCAGGGAGGGGGCTGAGTCCCCAGCCCTGGGGGTGTTTAACAGTGGGGAGATCATAGAATCATAGAATGGTCTGGGTTGGAAGGGACCCCATGGATCATAGAGCTCCAACCCCCAATGATGAGGTACTCAGGGATCTGGGTCAGCACAGGACAGGGATGGTTGGACTCGATGAGCTTCAAGGGTTTTCCAGCCTTTTGATTCTGTGATATTATAGTTTTTTAGGCAAAACCAAAAGATGAGAGCCATCTGCAAAAGGATGGCTGCATTGGGTGATGGGAGCACAGGCACACAGCACTCAACACCCACCCTTATGGGATGCTGCCATCAGATCAGCCCAGGTGTGTGCTAAGGCCATGGAACAGGCAGTATTTTATCTTTTATCCCTGTGGAATTGTCTCCCTTCCCGTCACAAGCAGCATAAGATGGCATGGCATGCAAGTACCCACGTGTGCCAGCTGCAGGGAGAAATTCCTGTGCTGAGGAATGCCAGGGCTGAGCTCAGATTCCTGTGAGCCGGTATTTCTTCTGGGGGATGTAAATCTTGTTTCAAGGCTCAAGCCAAACTCCTGCCTAATGACTGAGAGTCGTAAAGACAGGCAGAGGCTCCTGCCTGCCTTCCGCAGAGGGGCCTGCGCCCTCCCTTGCTGCCCTGGTGCTGCTGGTGGGTGTCGGAAGCAGGACCTCCGGAGCTTGGGGGGCAGTGAGGGTGTTTCCAGGTCTCTAAGGTGGCTGGGTCCCATCACCAGCGCTCCTGTCGAATTATGTTCTGATTGCAGATGTGAGTTCTGCTCATCTTTCTCCTTGCTGGCAGGAAAAGTGGCTGCGCTGCGGCTCGGCGGCTGCTGGCAGAGCTCTCTGCCCTTCCGAGGAGACTAATTAGTCTCCTGTGCAGGGCTTTAATCGTGAACGAAGTCCTGTTTCGGTGACCCATTTCCTGGCTGGAGCAGGCCCAGGCACTCTTCTCCTTCCTCTGTGGATCCTTTGTAGACTGACAGCACGAGTGTGGGGCGAGCGTGGGGCTGTGTACAGCAGCGTTTCGCTTCTGGGCCTGGGTCAAATCTTGCTTTTGAAGGGTTGTGGCAGCTGTGGCAGAGCCTTTGTGTGGCTGGTTCCCCGGTGAGGATGTGCAGCCCGACTTCCCCAGTGTTTAGGTGACTTTGGGGCTGGGGTTTTGGGGTGAGTTCTCTGAACTTGGTGTAGATTTGAAAGGGAAAGAGTTCTGACCATCCCTCCTGGGAGTGTGCCGTGAGGGTAGTTAGAGCTGCTGCTGGGTGCCCCCTTCCTTGATACCCCTGCATCCAGGCAGCATCAGCTGGCCAGCCCACCAGCTTAGCTGTCAGTGTGTGTATACACACACACTGGAGTCTGTTCTGCTCATCAGCGTCTGCTGGTTTGCTCAAATTCAAGGACTTGTTCTCACTTTGAACCGTGAGGGGTTCGTGTCACGAATCCTTGTCCATCAAACCCACCTTGTACCTCAGAAATACAAAATAAGCTGCTGCTTTGGTCCAGTGTATGAGCTCAGGACCCCCAAATCGTTGCTGTGGGTATGGGAAAAGCTTGTGTTCTGGTCCTGGTTGAATATCACAACCGTTATTTGTGTGAAGTCAGTGTGGATGCCATGTAATTTTCCAAGGAAGTTCAAAGAAAGCCTGTGGAAGCCAGGCCTTGTGCTTGCTGCCTTTCCTTTCTCCAATCCATCCTGGGTTCCTGCTTCTCCAACAGCTTTCTTGGGGGACACCTGACATAAAAGTGTTGCAGGGCTGCCCTGCTCACCCCTGCTCTGTCTGATGGAGGGTGTCCACCTGTGAAGGTGTGGGACCTGTGGTCATACAGACCAGCGTCAGCTCCTTTGAAATGTGGACCTTTCGGAGGGATGAAAGGTGTGGCTTTGTCCTGCATTGTGTAGAAGGCTAGCATGCCATTGGAGAAACATGGAAATAAACTGGATTATTTAAAAGCATATTAGGATTGAGCTAGGGGCCTTTTAAAGCTCACAGAGGCTTCACCAGCCAAGGGAAATAGGAAGCTGTATGTTCTGAGATTGGCTGTGTTGTTCTATTGGGCTTGGGTTGGCCATGTGTGCTGCCTTTGGCTGGATGGGGTTCATTCTGATCCCAGTAGCTGGTACAGGGCTGTGTTTTGGGTGATACCACAGGGCTGGTTTCGTTCCTGCTGAGCAGAGCTCACACAGAACTGAGGCTGTTCTGCTCCTCACCCCCCTCCAGAGTAGCTGGGGGTGCCCCAGGACTCGAGGACACACACACAGCTGGGACAGCTGACCCCAGTGCCCAAGGGATATTCCAGACCATATGGTGTCACACTCAGTGTGTGAAGCTGGGGGAAAGGGGGATGTTGGGAGCGATGGTGTTTGTCTTCCCGAGTCCCTGCTCCATGGGATGGAGCCCGGCTGTCCCGGGGATGGCTGAGCTCCTGCCTGCCCCGGGCAGTGGGGTGGGTTCCTTGGGTTGCTTTTCTTCTGTGCAGCTTTTGCTTCACCTGTTAAACTGTCTCTATCTCAGCCCACGAGTTTTCTCACTTTTTCTCTTCCAATTCTCTCCCCCATCCCTCTGGGGAGGGAGGGAGCGAGCGGCTGCGTGGGGCTCAGTTGTTGGCCAGGATCAAAGCACGAGGAGGTGTCAGTCGATTCCATCACCTATAGCCACAAATGCTCTCAGTGTGAGCCAGCTCAGATGGGGCTAAAATCCTCCCCCCCGGCATCCAGCCATCATGGTAGAGAAATGATGTCTCTGACTCAGGGCTGTTTGTCTCTGCTGGGGTTAAGTGATCCTCTGTGTAAGCAAGGACCACGTATTTAATTGCTCTTCGCTGCTGTCATCCTTTGAAACATGGAGAGATGAGAGAAGCTTGCTTCTCTGCTGCGCCCATCCATGGAGGTGTGAGGATCTCCGTGTCATCTTACAGGTGATGGGACAAGGGGCAATGGGCTCAAGCTGCCCCAGGGCAGGGTCAGCTCAGCTGGGAGGGCAAAGTTCTTCCCTGGCAGAGCTGTGGGGCTGTGGCACAGGCTGCCCAGGGAGGGGGCTGAGTCCCCAGCCCTGGGGGTGTTTAACAGAGGGGAGATGAGGTGCTCAGGGCTCTGGGTCAGCACAGGACAGGGACAGTTGGACTCCAGGAGCTTCAAGGGCTTTTCCAACCTGGTGATTCTGTGACCAGCCCCCTCTTACCATGCAGAGGAAACTTATCCCAGTCTTTTACTCAGCCAAGGGAAACCTTCATGTCAGCTGTCCTGAAAAGCAGACATCACAGCGACAGCACAGTGCTTGTTTCCCACCCTCATTAGCTTAGCAGAAAAGGAAGACTAATTAGCCCATGCCATGCTCAGTGTGGGGCTGCTGTGTGCTGTTCCTAGGAGCGGAGCCAGCCTGCCTCGGCGGCGCTGCGCTGCGCTGCGTGCTGTCTGGGGATGCTCAGGCAGGCTGCCCTTGCTGCCCGCGCACCCGTCCTGCACGGGTGCGGTGCTGTGGCTCCCATGGAGCTCATCCCCTCCACTCCGTGGCAGACCGAGCTGTGTGTCCCCCCACCCCAATTTCACCCTGCAGCTACCCTGTACAGGGGGGCTGGCATGGGTGCTTTCCGGAGCCGCAGCCCCATGCAGTGCAGCAGCCAGGGGGCTGTAGGCACTTAAAGGCTCGCTGTGTGCTTGGGATTTCCAAGCAGCGTCTGTCGAACCTGTGGGAAGGGGGTAAGAAGGGGGCGACATCCCTCTGGGACCCCTTGCAGTGGTCATGAAAATGGCCAAAGTAGTGATGTGGGAGGCTGCTGCTCCTCAGGAGCTGGCAGTTGTCTTTTATAAAGACAGTTACCATTTGAAGTGGACTCCACGATGCTTGATTGAGTTCCCAGTGCCACGCATGGTGTGCAAAGCAGCTTGGCCACAGGAAGATTTGAGTGACATACTGCCCAAACTTGGTCTTACACCATAATTTAAATCACTGCACCGATGTACCCAGTGGGTAGGGGAGAGCCTGTGTGTTCAGAAAAGCTGGGGTTCCTTTTGTTGCTGTTTCCCCTGACGTGTTGGTGTCAGCTTCATCCTCCCATGATGCTGTTTTCAAATACGTGGTCTCTGAGCTGTTTGGCTGGGATTTGTCTCCCCTCTTTCTAGATTTTAAGTCAGGTGTTTGGTCCCAGCTCTCCATGCTGTGCTCAGTGCAGCGGGTGGTCATGAATTACCCATCCTGTCACACCACTGACAGCGCAGACCACTAAACCCTGGATTTAGGTGCTTCATTTTAACTAGGTAACTTACTGAAAACCTTCACCCCAGGCTTCCCTGGCTTGCTTTGTACTTCCAGTGGCAGGGGCGTGAGGGTGTGGACATCCCAGGATGTCATAGTGCTGTGTGGCACCGTGGGTGCCTGTGATCAGATGCGGCGTTTGGCGTTGGGGGTGTGAAATCCTGCCTGTGGGGCTGGTGCCGTGCGGTCCTGCTCCGTCTGCCGTCAAAGCCGCCGTGGTGTTCCATGACAGAAGGCCGAGCATCTGTTCAGAAGGAGCAATTGGTTGCAGCCTCGGTAATACTGGGATTTATGGTCTTCCAGTAATCTCTGGTGCCCATCAAGGTTGAGAGGATGCTCCTGAAGGCAGATGAGGAGTTGAAGCCCTCTGAAAGGCTGTGTCTGGCTGATGCCCAGCTGTCTCCGAGCAGGGATGGGACTGCTGGTGGGTGACACCCTGCTGCAGGCTCTGCATCGTCTTCAAACACCATCCAGGAGAGCTGAGGTTGCATTTGCATTTACTATGAAGGCAGCTGCTGTGCTGGACATGCCATCGCTCCCCTGGCACTGTGGGATGTCAGTGCTGCTGTCCCGCAGCAGCGGTGGGGTGGGTGGGTGCTAGCCAGACCCATGGCTCTGCATTTCTATCTGGTGCTTTTTTCCCCCTCTGTGACTTTGTGCTACAAAAATTAACCTGCAAGTCCTGCCAGCCATCTCTTAGAGGCTCCCAAACAGCTGGAGAGGCAGGTGGCGGAGGCTGGGCAGGAGGGACAGAATCACAGAATTGTAGGGGTTGGAAGGGACCTCGAGAGATCATCAGGTCCAACCCCCCCGGACACACCAGGGAGAGGTTTCTCAGAGCTCTCTGGATGTGTGCCACGCTGTGTTGTGTGGCACCCAAAATCCAGGTCCCTTAGGGACACTTCAAACAAGGCTTCCAGACACTGTCACTTGGTTTTAGGAGCTGCAGAAGTCACGGGCCTGTCTGGCGTTCAAGCCCCAGTGCTGCCCCATCACCCCAGTTGAAGCCCAGCCGGCTCCAGGACCGTGGCTCCCAGGCAGGAACCGTCTCCGTGGCAGGCAGGGAGCTTTTGTTGGCAGTGGGCCCCGTGCCGAGGCTTGGAAAGAGAACTGTCCTGGCTGCTCTCAGCTGCGCTGTGTAAAGCGAGTGTATCTGAAACCATCCATGTGGATCCGACTTCTTTGGGGTGACATCTCTTCCTCGGGGCATCGCCAGCACGTCGGGAAGGGACCTGGCCGATAGCATCTTCCAGTTCATGCAGATAAGGATAATGAAGTGTGAGGATGATAAGGAAGTACAGGCTCTGGGAAGAATTTATTTTTCCTTGCCAACCCCAGCTAAGGGGAAAGGCGGTTTGTGATCTGGAGCATGAAGTTTCCTCTGGGTCTGTCTGTCAGAGAAAACGGGCTTTGCTGTGGGGTCAGTGCTGCTCCTCCCATCGCTGGCAGATCCTCTGACTTCTCCTGTTGGGATTCTTTCCAGTTGACTGTGGGCTGAGGTGGTCCCAGCCCCGGTGCAAGGCAGGCTGCTCAGGGCTGGGTTCAGTTCAGCCTCTGAGGGTGAAGGCTGCACAACCGCTCTGGGTATACCATGTATTACTGTATAAAAGGTTTTTTTTTTAAGGTTTAGGGATTGTTTTTAATGTGTAAGTGCAGTTTGAGGTGTTTCAGCCTTCTTGTCCTCACACCAGGTCGGGGGCAGGTTGCTGTGGGTGCCGGTGTGGGATTAACTCTGCTGAGCATCCCGGTCATACGCCGGCTGAGAGGTTCTGCTCGCACGCAGGCTCGTTCTCATTCAGTGCCATGCTTCTGTGCGAGCCCACGAGCTGTTTAACCTAATTACCATCCCAGGGACAGCCTGAGCTCCCGGCGTGGGAAGCTGAAGAAAGCCAGAGCTCGATTTAACAAAGATATCTTCATTTCAGCGCTTCTGCAGAGCTCTGGCCGCCGTGCGTGCCCCGGCGACTGCGGCGGGACAGCGCCAGGCCGTGCCCTCGCCCCGCTCCCTTGGGGACGGGCCAGGCTGCACCAGTGAGGAGCGGCTGTGTCTCCAGGAGCTGGAGTCCTGAGCTGTGCCACAGAGGCTGAAACGAGCGTGTTGCTGGATGAGGTGCTCTGTATAAATAGCTGGATTCAGCTGTTTCTCTCTTGTGGTATTTTTCAGCTCAAATCTGTTCAGTTTACTGGTTTTGCTGACAGCTCCTTCTGCCCGGGATCGCAGAGGCAGGGTCCTTGGTTATTTAGACTGAGAAGCATAATTGAATCCAGCTTCCTCCTCCGTAACTGTCCTAACTCTCTTAACTAATTAAGAGGCAGCTCATCAGCAGCAATTAAGGACAGCAGCTCTGGCCTAAAGAAGCTGAGGAAGAGGAGGTGCATGGAGTAGGCTTCCCATTTCTGTGCCGCGGGGCCGGTGTTTCAGTGGAAGCTAGGAAACCTGCTTGAGGTGTTTCAGAACCTGGGGATCTCCACTCGGTAGCGGGATTCATGAGGTGATGGACCCAAATCCACTCGACCTCCCTGTGTGGAGCACAGCTTTTTAATTGAGGTGCCCTGGGGGCTTGTTTGGGGCTCCCTAAACGCTGGGCTCTTAACTGGGGATGGCTTGGTTGGCTCCAGGTCTCCACTGGCAGACTTCATCGTGGCAGCGCTGTGCTGGATAAGTGATGGAGGGAGGAAATGTGGGTTGTGTGTTGGAGATAAGACAGGAGAGGCCTTAGCCTGGCTTTGCCTGGCCAGTTTGGTGTGCTGTGTGCAGCAGCTGCATGGGAGCAGCAGGCAGGGAGATCGGCTGCAGACATGGAAGTGGTTGGTCTGGGAGTAACGACCGTGCCCAGTCCGTGTGCTGGGCTGGGTGTTGCGTGGGCAGCACATGTGCATGTTGGGGACAACCTGTGGGTCCTCCCCCAGCCCCTTGTGCAAAAAGCAGTGACTCCATGGCAGCGCTGCCAGTGGCACAGCATGTGGGTCTCCCTGCCCTCTCTGATGAGGGGCACCACTGCTTTGCCCCCCCGGCAGCTCTTCTGCGCCCCGCTGAAGTTGTGGGGGCTCACACATCAGTGTGGTCACTGCTTAGAGGACTCCAAACCCCCTGTAAGGAAACGGGCAGGGCGTTGGCTTCCCAGCCAGCTCCTCAGCCTGCCCAGTTGGGTGGCACTTCAGTGAGAGAACATGGCCTGGGCACCTGCCCTCCTGGGCTGGGGAGCAGCGAGGGTGTGCAGACACCCAGCAGCTCCTTGCCCTCCTCCTGTCTTCCCAGTCTGCAGGCTGGGAGACACCTAAAAACCTCCCCAGAAGGCCTTCTGACAGCCAAGAACCTCTTCAGAGGGCCTTCTCTTGTTCATGGGGTTAAACAGAAGAGCCTCATCGCTTAATTTGGGGCTCTTAAAGAGCAGCAGAGACTTCTGGAAAGGCATTAGGTCGCTTAGCCTCCCCTCTGCCCCTTTGTTGATATTTACAGTGTCAAGGTCATAAAAAGGGAATGACAGGAGCAGTGTGGGAGGGCTCAGAGCTTTCTTGCTGAGGGGTGAGGCATCTCCCGTTTGCATGAGAGTATTTCCCAGGAAAACCAGTCTGGTTCTCCCAGGACATCCTGTCTGGACAGCTGTGCAGCAGCCTCCCCCTCCCTGTTACCTGATCTCATTGCAGTGACAGGGCTTGGTGGGCTTGTGACACAGTGGGTTGGATTTTCAGCTGGTGTCAAGTGATGCTGTCCCCGTGCTGGAGCCCAGAGCCAGGAGGAGCCAGGCTGTGGTGGGGGGAACCG
>VZTU01007738.1:0-20901 GCA_013400835.1 Zapornia atra | reverse complement strand
GTTGAGTCTGTTTTGCACGTGATATTAATTGCTGGACCCATAAGCCTCTCAATATGTATTTTCTCCCCTGTCTATCCGAGGAAAGGAGTGATAAAACAGTTTTGGTGGGCATCTGGCCTCCAGCCAGGGTCAACCCACCACACTATGGAAGAAAAAAGTCATTTAATATACAAGGTTTCACTACATTTTCCTATCAATAGGTTCAGAACTGCTATTCAGGTACATGCTCTAAGTACCAATCAAATCATAAAGGAGACACACCTTAAATGATTTGTTCCTTACTCTGGTTTATGCCCAGGATGCTGAATCAGAAAATAGTACAGGAGAAAGTCATGCTCTAAAACTCAAGTATTTTTCCAATGTGCTTGAGGAAAATATAATGTTATTATTTCAAAGGCAGGCATCTATGGTGCTTTTGGTAGGAAATTAATTATTGACATCCCCTCTCCCCCCAAGCTAGAACACTATAAAGAAATTGATTTTAAAAAGTAACTGTATGTAAAATCTCCTTGCTATCTTTCTTCATGTGAATTATTTTTGATGACACCTCCTAGCTATCTAGCAATATTTCAGTTTTTCCTTCCAAGAATTTCTTTAATATGAAAACATTCCAGTTTTATCAGCAGAAAATGGTAGTTGTTACTTCCCCATACAATAGCCATTTTAATAGTTTGATTCCTGTTAGTTTTATAAATGCCATTGATAAAAAGAACACAAGATAATTACAGTGTATTAGGGAACTATCTTATATGTATACTTTATGTGTACTCCTGTGTATTTTCAAAATAATAATAAAAATTAAAATAAGTAGAAAACATTTTCTTGTGTTAAACGTTTTCTTAGAAATATCTATAAATTCAACTTAAAGCTTTAATCTTCATCATTGATATATTTTTCTTACAGGACAGAGAACACAACTTGTTATGTTTCTTAAAAGTTATTTCCGTTGGGATTCAAATTTCTGACTTTTTTTTCAATGTTCAGGTGAGAGTGTGTGGTTTAGACTTGCTGCTAACAGGGCAGAAAGGTTTAAAAAGCCAAGTCATAGTAGAAATTAGTATACAACTAAAAAGTAAAATTAATAAAAAAGTTACCTAGAAGATCCAGATTCTTGTTCAGCAATAAAAAACATGTGTCTCATATTTTTGCCTTGTAACTTTGAGTGTGTCACAGCATGAATGTCTAAGGACATTTGTATTAAGATCAACATTTATTTTACATTTCAAGTATTCTCCAAATTTTTCAAAAATCCCTGCATAATAAAGGATTTGAAAGTACTAATGTATTTTAATACTTTTAATAATGTATTAAAACTACTGAGAGAATGATTTATTACAAAATACCACTGAAAATATGTACTTGAAAATATAGGCACTTGAGATAAGCATCTACAGCAGCTGTTGGGCCAGCTGCAACATAGCACTATTTTCTCCAAGCTCTTCACAGAAGCTAAACCATACAGTCATAATTTTAACAAAACATGTTCAGAAATACGTATACAGTAAAATCCATGATTTGATGGAACTAGTCCCAGAAGTCAACAGGAGCAAAAGTCTGTTAGTGTAATTTTAAAGCATATTTGTATGTTAAACAGTCTCTTTGGTAACAGTAGCATCATATTTGACAGAACTGCATCCTTGGGCTTATATGCCTAGCCGTTCTTCTTTTTTGAAAAACAACTCCAATTAGCTTTACAGAGCATGAGCACTGTTAAAAGTGAGTGAGCTGGAGTCTATTCCTGTCTGTGTATTGCCAACAGAATTGTTTATTGAATTCCAATTATAATGTCAGTTGGTTCTGGTGTGTAATTCCTTCTGCTTTCCTCCTCCCAGGAGGAAATGAGAAGGGTCATCAGAGCTGAAGCTGTAGATGGAATTTCATCACTAATAGCATATATATCCTGCAAATCCTCCCCTACATATTGCTGCAATTCTAATGAAAGAATCCCAAATAAGTTTTTCATTCAGAAGAGAACACCAAACCCAGTTAAATTCATTTTAATAATATACTACACCTATCTAATATGTCATTAAGGCACAGTAAAAGGAATCCCACATTTTTCTGGGTCAATCTTTAAAAGAGAATTCTGGAATAGGGTGAGGTCCTCTGGAAGACTACTGCTCAGGAATGAGAAGAAAATAACAGTGAGGAGAAGATTTTCTTAAAGTAATAATAATGATAAAAATTCTAATAATAATGATGCTGATGATGAGATTAATAATAATGATAATAATTTAAAACCAGATAGCATGTATGTTCCAAATCAACCTATTCCCAACATCTATGCAGCTACAACGATGATAACTTGATTACTGTATAAAGACCTTTTTCTGTAGCACACCTTTGTCCAGTTCTCTTGTTCTTTTAAGTTACTCAAGATTTGAGGTAATAGATGTATCTTCCTCTTCAGAGAGACAATGCGTTTTTGAAGGAAAAGGTGATAAGACAACAGGATAGATAAAATAAACTGGGCCACAGTGTTTCCCTACTCTGCTTTCTGGGGAAAGGATAAACCAGGCTGATTATATTCACTGCAGTACCAGCAGAGCCATCTAAGAAGGTTTTTTTCTTCTCCCTGTGTGTAGAGAGAAAAATGTTGCCACTTTGCTGGGATGACTGGCTCCACTATCTTTGAAAAAATAAATGAGGTAGACTATATATTAGGCTTTCTGAGTTGCTTGCAGCAATCCATTTTCCAATGAAAGCTTTAGTCAGGTGTACCTAAGTGTATCCAGGGAACTGGTCAATGGTCTTCATACAGAGCAGCAGCTTTTTCCACTCCAAAGTTTCTTTTTACCAGTAACAACAGGGTCTTCATACTGACTGCTTACAGTACGATGATAAATTAAAGAATACTATACCACTGTTCTACCAACTAATAGTAGTCAGAGCAATTACAGCCATTTATTACAACACCACTTTCTCCCTGCCAAAGTGAATCACCAACTGCATTAAAGCAGAAACTAAAACATAAACCTTTAACCATTTTTAAATCAGACTATAAATCTCAACAAAAAATCTGTTCAGGATGTGTGGCAGTATACAGGATATGCATATGAAATGTCTCTGTCTGTAGACTGAATGTTTTAGCCACTACATCAATTAGTTTTACTAAAATTAGCTACTGTTTTTCTTTGTAAATACACATTAGGTTATGCAAAGTCAGAACAGCTCCCTTCAGTGGCCAAAAAGCTTAAATTACAAGACTGAAGCTTATGTAAAATTAGCTCTGGTAGCTTTCTCGTATGAACACCTAAACAATCTTGTGCCTGATAGTTTCATGACACTTAAAAATAGTGTAAATTTGTGTGAGCCTTAGCTCTACACATCTGTGTAGTGTGATATAGACTGCTAAAACACTGCTCGAATATATATATGCATAGGGACTAAAGACAGTAATAGGAAGTAGTTATTCTATGTAGAGTGGAATATCTATGACCCTAGGATAAAAATGAAGCTTAGAGAAGTTCAGGCATGGGATGCAACCTTGAAAGGCCAGGGACAGCATGATACCAGAGGCCCTGGACTACAAACAACTCATCAGTGGACCATTGCTGGCTATCAAAGGAGACCAACCTTGGGAGCAGACTTCTTTTGGTATATGAAAAGGAAAATGGGGAGCTAATGAAACAGCATGGCATGGGTCTACAAGACCAGAAACAAAATAATTGATATGGGTCAACTGTGACCTGAGGAAGGGAGGTTCCTTAGATGAAGTTCCCACCACCAGCCCCAAGGAGGTACTGGTGCTCAGCAAGGAAATTATTTGGTAAGTGAATCTGTGTTGGGGAAGTACTGATGCTGTTGCTGTATATACATACTCTGTATTAGGCTGTTGTGCAGAGTCATCTATCATAGGTAGAAGAAAAGAATGTAGATGCAGTACTGGCAATTAGTATGTGACTGTGATTCATGTGTATACGTATATAAATGTGTGTATACATATATAAATGTATGTATACATATATAACACACAAACTCATATATACCTATAGACAGAGAGCAAAGAACAAAAGGCAAGTGATATATACATTAGAACCAACTGTATGATAGCAATTAATCACTCATTTGACAATCTAGCTAAGGTATATTTAAACTAACTGCTTATGTATTAACTAGTAAGTCTTAGATAAAATTTGTGCTTGGACGGACATTTCCCTTCTTTCACTTTCTGCTCTTGTTTTAGGTTTTTGTAACGCAAAACTGTAATGATGCAAACAATTGGTTGTTAGAAATTTAATTAAAGAAATTAATATCCAGAAGCCAAAGAAGCATGCAGTTCAGAGCACAGCCTTGCAAAATGAAAGATAAGCTTTATCCTTTGCAGCTGTCACTCCTGTATTAAATTGAGTCATAAATCTGAAGCTGTATCACCTATTTCTTCATGACCTAGCTCTCACAAGCTAGTAATTGGAAAAAAAATTTGAATTGTCAATACAAAACCCTCAAAAAACCCCCAAAGTACTGGTTGTTAAGAAAAAAATCCAAACCTAAAACACCTAATATTTTTTCCTTGCTTTTAAAATTAACTTTTTCAAAGTCAGAGAATAAACCAGGAATTTCTTATTCTTAAAACTAATAATACTTTATCCATATCCTAAAAACCTCTATACACAGAAGACAATGAATCAGGCACTACACACAAGAGTAAGTCAATGTAAACTGGAAGGCAACCTGTTTAATCTATAACATGGGTAATGATCTATGTAAAATTTAACATCTATTTTTAAAAACTATTAGGTATCAAAGGATAGACAAGAGTTATATAACACATGTAACAAGGCGATCACCAAGATAATTCTTTCTCCAGGAGTTTCTTCACTCTTTGAGACTGCACAAAAGTTAAAAAACATTAAGATTGTTTTTCATATAGCTAACTGAGGATTTTTAAGTCTTGCTTTTACTGATATAAGAATTCATGTCTTTAGAAAGACTGATTTACTGTTTCTCAAGCTAGAAACTCTGATAATTTTCTTGCTCTGTTATGGTAGCATTCTGAAATTTGCTATGTGTTGATAAAAGGAAGCTTTTTGTAGACTATACAGGTGAACCATTGTTGCTGCATAGTGTATTAATCACTGCCATCAGATATATGGAAATTACAGTTTGGTTTACCAGAAAGGAACTGATTTTAATTGGGGCAGGGTTTTCCAGGCTCTTTTCTGGTTCTTTGGAGAAGGTGTTGACTCCTGCTTCTGAGCTTCGATCCCAGACATGAAAAGCTNCCCAGACATGAAAAGCTGGAAAAGCAACCGCACACACAGCACCGGAAAAGGTACTGATAAGGAAACCAATTTCTATGTAGCGACAAAAAACACAGTAATCAGCCAGTGGGATGCAAACAGCCACTTTTTTTGTCAGTTGGAATTTAGGCAGGTTTGATTACCCTGCCGCTAATGACTAAGATAGCTTTACTCCACTTTCACATGCAAAATACTACAGAGCCTATGCTGTTCTTATTCAACAAAGAGACAAGATTAAACCTGCAAAAATTCTCAGGATATCATTTGGACTCTGATTATTTAAATTTCTTTGTTTACTTCTTCTTTGACAAGGAAGTGTATGAAGCAGAAAGTCCCAAATAATTCTGGAAAACACTGCAAATATAATCTGCACACATTATATTGCAAAATTTTTATTTACTCTAAAGAAGCACTGAGTCTGCATATCATGGCGTAAGTTTAGAGCGTACACTTGAGTAGCTCAACTCAAAACATACAACTGAAAGGGGCTGCAAGATCAAAACTGTTTAGTAGCTATTTCTGAACATGTATCGTGTGAACACAGTCCTTACCTTGTCATCCTCACGAAGATAGACCAAGGATGGAGGCAAGAACAAAAATCTCTCTAATAGAATGATAAAAAACTTGCAGGATTGAGACAAGAGTTAAAATTTGATCCAGTCTTGTCTTTGCTGTACCTAATTGCAGTGTTGTCAGTGGGGCAGTATTTTGTTGCTGAGAAACTAACCAATACTATACATGATGTTTCAAAGGTTAACTTGAGAAACAGTTCTGTTTTTTTAAAAAAAAATCTGTGTTAATAGCATAGTGATAGATCACATACAATACTTCTGGGAAGAAAGTCCAGAAACCATGAGGTTTAACCTAGAAAAAGCCAAACCAATCTGCAAAGAAAAAGGAAATGCAATCTTTCTCTAAAATGCAGTTTTATATTTTCTGAGACAGTACGGAGTCTGGCATTGAATTAGCTTACTTCAAACCAACAAGCAGATCTATGAAGAATATGGCTCCTAATCCATCAGTGATAAAGTAATTTGCAGTTTTCAATACTCTGTATTTACATTAGTATTTTACACTGACATATCTAAGTTAAAAAATGGCAAAATAGAGTGGGCAGCTTGATCCAAGAACAAAAAAGTCTTTAAATGAATCTTTAGTTTGTCTGCTTTTGCTACCTCATTAATCCTAAAAGGTGTCAGTCAGTAAGTCTAATAGCTGTGAGTGTTAGTGCTGTGGTCAGTTCCAAATTATAGTATTGATTAATTGATTGTCTTCTTCCAGTTGTGAATTATATTAGTGCTGGCTCAGACTGGCTGGCTGAATGCCAAAGTTTAATCTCTTCTGAAAGACAACAAACAGCTCCAGAGTTTTACTGCTGTGGTTAAGTAAGTGATTGGGAAACTAAAACTTTTTGAATGGTTATCTGATAAAAAACAATATTTGAAATAGCCTAATTCCAGCTGTTGAACCGAGAAGCAGGTTCCATGTGTCCAGGTTTGTACAGCCGGGAAAAAAATACTACAGTTGCTGAATTTTGAATCAATATGATGGGAGGATATGATGGGGAAGAAAATAGTCACTGGGTGAAACTACTATAAGGAATTAATACCATCAGGTTTGTATTTCAAACTAAAATGAAAATTGGTAAATGAAATGCAGGTCATGACTCATTGCTGCCTGGAGAAATTTGCACAACACCTGTCTATCCTGTGAATGTCTCATTCTCAAGAGCATTAGGTATTATCAAAATTAACATAGAAGAAAGAGAAAAGTTGAAGTGTTACTCAGCTTTTTGATTTAATAAGAAAGTAATTGAGCTAGTCACCACCATTTCATCTCCATACTTTCTCTAACTTATAAGAGAAAGGGTTTGAAGAAAGGTTTCTCTTTCCCCCAACAGAGAAATACTTTTCCTCTTACTGGTCATATGTGTGCATATATAAAGATATATATATGTTCTTATTTGATTTGACATATAGCTGGACATCATTTTTCTCAGATAAAAACAAACCATAAGAAGTGTAGATTTTTTTTTATGCTTTATTTTTTTGTAATTCTTTTCTTCTTAATCCAGGCCTTATAATATTCATGGGAACTGGTGTCTTTCATGTTAAATCCACAAACCAGTAAAGTTGCTTTGGTGACATTTAACTTCATAGAAAAGCCATTAAAAGTTCTCTTCCAATGGAAATCCTTCAAACCCACAAAACCTGTGTAAGTTAGGAGGTGAGGTTGGAATGCCTCCCTAGTGAAGACAGTCAAAGACAACTGCCTAGAGAAGAGAGGGCTTTGGGGAGATCTTACACCAGTTTTACAGTCTTTAAAGGGGACCTAGAGGAAAGATGGGGAGGGATTGTTTACAAGGGCAAGTAGCAGCAGGAAAAGGGTTAATGGTCTTAACCTGAAGGAAGTTGGCTTTAGATTAGATATGAGGAAGACGTTCTTTAGTATGTGAGTGGTGAGACATTGGCACAGGCTGCCAGAGAAGCTGTGTCTGCCCCCTCCCTAGAAGTATTCAAAGCTGGGTTGGATGGGGCTCTGAGAAACCAGGTCAAGTGGAGGGTGTCCCTGTCCATGGCAAGAGGGATGAACTAGATGGTGTTTAAGGTCCCTTCCAACCTGAACTATTCTATGATTCTACGCAATAAATAAGTACAAAAAAAGGAAATGAATTGTAGTGATATTATTTTCCAAACATGCTAAACATTTATAAGCTTCAACCTGTTCATTTGTAGAAATTTAGAGAAACTGAAGAACTCAACCCTAATGCCAACTATCTTGGACATAAATTATCATAATTCTAATTCATTATAAGCAAATTTTCCATTTTAAAATTTAAGTCATCATCACTGTTAGCAGTTAGTACTAAGGTTTAGCAAACAGCAGTAGGAATAAAGCCAACACTATTTTCAATTAAATCAACATTATTTGACAGCACTTATAGCATCAGTCTTATAGGTTAATATCAAGATAAAGGCTTTGCTGACTCATTGGGATAAGCCTCTGCGTTGTCCATTTTTTCCACAGTGCTAGAACATTCTACAAGGGACTTTTTTCTCCTATTTTTGAGGAAACAGAATTGATGGAGGCAGTCTTGGATGCAGTTTACTGTAGTACTAAGAATACCTTAATAATTTTTAGAATGGTGCCATTTTTGTATCTGCCTATATTCACCATCTCATGTGCTAGGGGAAGGGAACTGCAAGCACGTGATACCCAAATCACTACAACAAACAGGGCTGGGAGTCCCACAGATCATATCAGGCCACCAGAGCAATCAGCGTTTCAATATGTCAGAAAAACAGATGGACAGGAATCATTTGCCTAAACATAGATGTCTGTTTGACAGTCTTACCTACCCTCCAGCTGACACTCACAAGGGGGATGATCCCCTGTAGTCATTATGTCATATCTGCCATTCATGCATGAATATTCACATATTTTAGTTCACTGGAAATGGCATTAGGTGACTAGCATAGGAAATTAAATGCTGCCTAATATGTCTTTGAAGCTTACTAGGCAAACTGAGAAAGCAAAGTTTATACCCGCAAAACACAGAGGAAGTTTATTAGCACAAGTTGTTCCATGTGGGAACATTAGCCTGGAAAAAACCTTGCTTATGAAGAAAGGGGAGGGACAGAGTGTCCAGCAAGAACCATATGATAATTTATTATTCAGGTCAGGATGCAAAGATGCAACTAATGCATTATATAAGTCAGTTCCTGTTGGTTTAGAGAATTTAGAACACTTGCAAATATCTTTAACCTGTGTGGTGATTTCTTTTCTTGCTTTATTTCACTCATTAACAACAGTGTTGTTAATGTTCTGAATTGTTCTAAAACCACCAAAAGAAAGGATGTAGTTGAGACTACTGCCCAGGGCTAATGAATTTCATAAAAGCCGCAACTAAATTCAATCAACCTTGAGATCTACAGGCATCTGCTGTTTCTCTGAAAAGCTTTAACTCTTTAGTTTTCAACCCTTTCAGTTTGCCTAAATCTGTGAGATGTCTCTTCAACTCTGTTTTGGCTCTACTTTTAATTTCTTATTTGCAGTAGGGAAATATGTATATCAGACTGAAGAAAATAAGACCAAGTACTGTTACTTCCTATATAAAGAGTGAAGAGAATTTAGAATATTTAAAAGTCTGGCATTCAACAAACTGAGATGGATTGGGTGGGATGAAAGATATGCAAGGTAGCCAATAAAAGATAATGACGAGAAAGAGAGATTTAAAATGCTTCTTCCCTAGACAAAGACACACACTGGAGACATATGTTCAGAGCCAGAAACTTCCTTAGCTAATGTGCTTACAATGTTTTCCTGTGAAAATTTTTTGCCTCACTCTTCCTTTTTGAAGCTTGTAATGCCCAGCTCTGTGTAAGAGGGAAACAGCAGAAGCACTTTGTCAAGAAATGGTTTTAACACAGTCCTTAGCCAAGATGAACTAAATCTAGTGGTTTTCTAAAACTTGACCAGCTTTCTATATTTAATTATACTGAAGAAGACCAATGCATCCAGTTGCTAGAAGGTTATTTAAAGGAAACCTTTGCACAAATGTATTTTTGATGATCTTACAAAATGGGTAATAAATCCTTGAAGCCAGAGAGGAGGAGAGAGAGATTCATGGAAATACTCTTTGCCAGGGAGTTCCTTGCCAATAAATGTCTCAGGCCACATGTGGGTAATGGAATGAAACAAACAAGAAAGAAGAGCATTTTGTGGGATAGATTATTGCAGGTCTTTATTTTTTGCCAAGAGTCAACACAACAGTTGCGGTTTGAGAAACCAGAAATGCTACAGAACATAGAAATGTTTCCAGTGTATAACTGGCCAAAATAAAAAGTTCATTTCTTCTTCATGCCACGTATAGTAATCAAAAAATTCCATGCATTCAGTTTAAAAACACACATTAAAAGTTACTTTAGTTTAGTTAGAAAAGTAAACCACAAAATTAGTTACTTTTCCTGGGAGCTAGATGATGAAGACTGAATGAAAATCTGAGAAAGCTTAATTTGACAATTTTTGTCACTTCTAACAAACAAAACCATTTTAAATGCTTAATTCTTCTGCCAGTGTATTTTAATTGCAGTATGCTGAAATGATGAAGTGTAGTAACAGAGATAATGTAATACTTTTCTTTGCAACATATAAAAATTTGCTGTTAAGTCTTTTATCCAGTATGTTACTTTTTTTTGTTTCGACAACCTCTTTTCACCATTCTTTTTGGAGTTAGCGCAACTAAAATCCATTTTCTTTGACTACATCTTTAATGTTTCCATGGAACAAGAGTGTTGCCTGCTTCTGCTTTTCTGTGAAGTTTTCTGTTACGACAGGACTTTTTTAATCCCTTAACCAGCAAATACTTCAGGAGACATTAAAATTAAAATATACTATAGTGATTATTGTAAGAAAAATGAGGCATTTGAGAGTCTCTAACAAGGACTCATATCTAGAACAGGTGGGATTTTTTTACATTGAAATGTGCATAGTTTGTACTTTACTTGCCATTTTCTTATGGCATTAGTAAGCTTTTGTTTAGTTAGCACTCCAGTTTGTTTAAATAGACTACTCAGCAGGATTGGATTCCTTATTTTATTAAGCATGCCAGTATTTGCTAACTGGTGACAAATACACTAAAGATAGAAAACACTTCAGAAACATTAATATGTAAGGAAGTAGATAATACTAAACATGTAATCCTACAAACTGACACTTTTTTAGAAAATTCCAGTGATAGCTTGAGTTAGACCTGTAAAGACTACCTTATTTTTTTATATACATCCTTCTTAAAACATCTCAGGGCAAAAAGATGTTCACAATTACTAACTTGGTTTGAAAGTTCTTGCAATAGCTATTTTAGAAAGTCGAAACATAGCAAGGCAATGTAAAGTTTTTTTGCAATAATATCTTAACAATTAAATGACTTCTTTTAGAAAACATTTATAAATTACTAAATATTTATGATGCAAAATTTAAGACCACAATCTTAATTAGAGCACTGAGAATTTTACAATTCATAAGACTAAGGAGCTGAATTATCACATGTTTAGCTGATATGAATCATAACACAGTTGATTTCAGCCTGGTTACTATTGTAACTAGTGGGTGGTTAGTGTGATGCGCTGCAAAATATTGCTTTTTTTGCTTTATTAGACTTAAGCATTTAAGCTGATTATAAACAAACACATGAATTCATCTGTTTCTTATCCTTTTACTAACAAGGATTCCCATGCTGATACAACCTAGCCGTTCAGCATGCTGGATCATTTACCTGCTTCCTTCCGTCTAGTTCTGCACCTGTTACTCCTCAGAGAGGCCAGAGACTCTAGTACGAATTATTACTTAACCATCTGGAAGGCACAGCTAGATGTCTGTTACTTTAACAGTGAAATGAGGATCTCAATAGGAGTCTTCTATACGTACCAGGGCTAAAGGCACATTCATATCAGTGTATCTGTGTGTGCAATGCTTGCACTGAGTGAGGGCTAAAAGGGCTAAAAGGCTGAAAGTTGACTCTGAATCTATACCTGAATCACCTCTGTGTTACTGATGCTGAAGAGGAAATGTCTCCTCATGCTATCTCCTACTCTGTGAACATTTACTATAAAAGGAGTCTTCCATCTTAGCTCAACAGGAATATTTCTGTTTCCAGGACTCAGGTCAGTTCAAGCTTTGGTTTTAGTTTTCCAAATAGCAAAGTCAGCATTTCCCTTCTCTCTTCTTCTATTCTTCAGTAGAAGAATTCTCATACCTGCTTGTTTCTCACAAATAAACTAGTACAAGTGCAATCCTAGGCCACTATATAGCAGGAAATTTAGAATATCAGCTTGACGAGTTAAACGCTAAAGAAAACAGGAAAGCAAGAATATTTAATCCATTTTCATAGAAGAAAATGATCTGAGATTTGGTGATAACAGGATTTATTTTTTTTTTATAGAGCTCCTGTCTTTTCTGGGTGGACAAATGACATTTTAAGTAGCTGGCCAAGGCTTTGCTATGCTTTATCAAGTTCTGATCAAAGAAAATACTTTTTTTAATATGTCTTATTATCCTAATTAAAAATGGGGGGGTATTGTGAACCACACTTTCCAATTCCTGGAAGATGAGTCACAGAAAAAAAGAACAATGCAAACCCAGCACACATCAAAGGCTAAAACAGAGTAATGAAAGATATGAGACTATGAAAATTGCAAGTGGATACATCTGAAGCACGAAGGGAAAAAGACCTCTCAATTTTGCCAGTCATACATGTCGGGCATTGGTGTTCCTAGGACATCAAGGTAATATGCAGCTGGCCTCTAGTTTTCTAGTAGACTTCTTGAAGATGCCATTTACAATTGTGTACCTTACAGGCAGTCTTCCTGCTGTTCCATGTAAATCTCTAACAAATACTATATTTTCTCTTGAAGACGTAATTCATCATTTCTGTATTTTACTGCAATAGCGCCAAAATGTCAGTCTCGTGGACTTTGACAAAAATGACGACAGGAAGGTTGAGTGGGGAGGAATTGAAGCCTCAAATACAGACTGTTATAATTCATATATGGAACCAGGGCTGTACCAGTCATTACAAATGCTTCTTGAAACCCAGTAATAAAATAATCTTTAAGGAAATGAGGGGCAGATGCAGTTTTCAGGAAAATAATTGGTTGGTGGAATGGCAGAAGAGAAACAGGAAAGAACAGCATCTACAGGAAATCAACTGTTAATAAATATCAGAAACTGCAGTCAAGTGACAAGATAAGCTGCAGCATATGTTCCTCCAGCTACAAAATGGAAATCATTTTCTATAGAAGAGATGCTGATAAGCCTGCCTCCTCCCCAAAAGGCAATCATTTTACATTTTATATTATTTGAAAAGAGCTTGATTATTTTCCTTTGAATGAAAAAAGATGATTCACATTTACCTGTCAACAGTATTTTCAATTCATGTGTTTCGCCTGCATACTTAAAGGCATATGACCCAACCACAGCATGCTAAGGGAAAAACTTCAGTGAGATTTAAATAAATAATAATTCATAGCCAGAAATACTGCTTTACCTTTGCCCTACTTCAGATTACTGTAAATTTGAAAACAAAGAGTCTCCAAAATGTGGATTTTTTTTTGTTTTTTCCAATAATGGATAACACTTCTGTACAGTATTCTCATAAAGGTCAGATAGATACCCCCCAAAAATAATATCCACACTGGGAGGTAACATATGAAAATGATAATGATGTCATTTGAAGTCTAGATTTAAAAGGATGATAAATATCCCAGGTATCTTTTGCAGTTCTCTAGTAGGGTTGATGTAGTAGTGCACGCACAGAGTCCAATAGGAGGCAGGGAAGAACAAATATAAAAGATGGACAGTAAAGTATCAGTAAAGGGGAATCCAGTTTTCATTACCAAAAGATGAACATTCATACTTCCCTTTTATTAAGTAAGAAAGCTTGGAACTGGAGTCTGATTAGACGTTTAAAGGTTTGTGAAATGTTAATAACTTGACAACATCTTCCGTCAGGAATAGTGATACCCTGATACCCCTGCTTCTTGTCATATTTTAAGGTAACAACAGACAGGGAGAGATACCAAATGCAAAGAAGGGGTTAGATTTTTTTCATCTGACAGTATCTATAAATCAGTAACTGAAATACAAGAGGATTCACTTTTTCCCACCACACCAGCCAAAAAAACCAATGTACTCAACTGGAAACTGGAAATGCCAAAGAAACAGTCTTATAAAAGACCAAACGTGATCACCATGGACAGGCTTTCCACAGAAAGAGTTTTCCACAGAAGAAATCCTCTGCTTTTATTGGTGGTGTAGTAGTAAGGGTATTGTATCAGCAGTGCTGTCTTTCTCTAACCAAGTAGCTCTAGGCAGAGTGGATGACCAACACCCTGCCCTGTCTGCCTGGCATTCACATCCCTGCACCTCTCTCTTCCACCAGTGCTGCTGCCCCTGGCAGTTGCAGAAGGGCTGCTCATAACACTCAAATCTCTCCCTACTCCCCGCTGCATGTAGGATTTACCTATTCTAACCATCATGGGCAGCATTTGACTTTAGGGATGTGTCAGGAAAAGTACAATTTACACTTGGAAGAACCTGTGAGAAAAAAGAGTATGTTGGTTTCCTTTTGCTTGAGCCAAGAGAAGACCACAACCTACATCAAAAACCACAATGGGAAAAAAGGATTAGAATAAGCAGGTAGTGAGTCATGAATCTGTACTGCAATGAGTTTGAGGATACTTCTAATTTTTTTTTCAAATATGATTTATTCATATAGGAAGAAATAATGAAACATAGAGCCTAAATTCTTTGCTAACTGAAGTTAGACAGCTGGACTGACCAGACTTGCAAAACGTCTTTCTGAATAACACAAAAGTTCATCCTGACATGAGCACTAGTATTAATGTGAATAACAACAATCTCATAACAGCAAAGTAAATTATGAAGTAATTACAAAACATCTAATTCCCCTTATAGCATCTGACAAATAAAGTTACCTAAAATAAGAAATAGTGGGGTTTTTGTAGTCAGATTTGTGTCAGTTTTTACAGCTGACAGTTTTCATTCACTGACTCTAAATGCTGTAAGGACAGTCCTTAGAAAAATGAAAAGTCCTTTCCTAAACCAAAAAGCTTTTCAGAGAGTGACAAGTACAAGAACTATTTAGCATGTCAGTGAATTTTAATAATACTTAAACATAATTACTGAAATGTGGCATTTAATTTTTTAAAAGACTGTATGTAAGTATGACTAATGCTAAATATTTTTGAAAGTTAATGTATAGCTGTTCCAGAGATGACTTTGCCAATGAAGTGTTATGCAAGAGCAGATGCTGAATTTTAAAAATTTCTAGCTAGCATCTGTTTGTGATCACCAATAGTTTTGCAGATTTGTGTGAAACAGTCGGCAGAGCAACTGTAGAATCAGTTACTTGAAGTTTTATTTGAATTCCACTAAACTTGGAAGCATCACCAGTCCCGATGTTATATCTATCATTCTAAGTCTGCAAGTTTCACTTCTTGAAAAAAAAAATAAATAGTAATTATGCTAATAGTCACTTTCTTTACAGGCACAGGGTCTTTGAAGTACTATTAATGTTGATTTTCTGATTGAATTTACAACTTACGCCAGTGTGGCTTCATGTTTTTACTCTGCTCTGTGTGTAACAATTTCATTCCCATTGAGATGACCCACAATCACTAATACAACATTTTAAAAGAGGTTAATTGAATAGGGAAGCCATTATTATAATTATTCCAGAAGACACCAGTACTAAAGGATTTTTCATGTGAATTTAATTTCAGGAATATAAAGTCACTGTATCATCACACCATTCATAAAACATTGACTTGCTACCCACATTGTCTGAAATGTTTTAATTCTGCATTTGGGCACATTTCTCAAACACATATATTGAATACAGCTAGCTGTAATATAGCAAGGGAAGATAATTAGAGTGGTATACATTCTCACTGGAAGATAGCCTCTCTACACAACAATACCTAGTTAGTTTTCAGGGTGAAAAAAAACAAGCCACAGAACCACAGACCAAACTGGATCTAAACCAGATTATCCAGAATGACAGATTATCCAGAATGACAACACACCCAGAGAATACCAGCAAGCACAGGAGACAGAAATTCCGGTATTTTTTCTCCTTTATTACAATGAAAATTGAATTCAAAAAGTAAGTTGGAAACTTCCTATTTCCTGTTCTGATTACCTTTTGGCCTTGCTGGCTTAAGACTGTGCTGTGTCCAGTTTTATCACCTGTCCAGCATGAAAGGAGGTGCAAAATCCTGAAAAGAGGGTATTGTCTGGATAGACAGCTTTTTTCTATTGACTCAAAATCACATTACAAGGCTGATTCCTAGCCTTGTGGTCATCTGTATTTAAACACAGAGAGAACAAAACAAATACATTCCAATTTGGACTCTCCCAATGCTCTGACTAGTCTCACAGTTGTTCTTTGGGAACTTTGCAATGCTCTGTCCTAATTCTACTGCATTTGTTTTAAATAAAAGTTCAGGTGTAATCCAAGACAAAGAGCTTTACTTCCCTTCACCTTCATGTCTACTGTCAGGAACTCAATAGACAGGAAAAGTAGAACTTCTTCATTCTGTGTGCCCTGTCTAAAAAGTTGCCCTGCATGAACTGGAAGAGATGACGTTTTTGACCATATTTCCTTCTGCAGGGTTTGGAAGATAGAGAAATCATTACTAAAGGGAAGTTTGCTAAGAAGGGAGGGGTGGGGGAGGTGCTTTAAGATCTGGTTGCACTTCTCATTACCCAGCTCAGGTGTCACGGGGTGTGTAGTGCAGTGTAATAAATGAGATAGTTTTCTTTCCGTTATTCTGTGTTGAGTCTGTTCAGCCCATGATGCAAATTGCAGAATGATCTCTCCCTGTCGTTATCTAGATTCCTAAGCCTCTCAATGGATATTTTCTCCCCTGTCCAGATGAAAAGGGGAGTGATAGACAGGCTTTGGTGTGCATCTGACCTCCAGCCAGGCTAAACCACCACACAGTCCCTAGTGACAAAATTGCTAGATCTGTGGGTACAAATGGCATTTACCTTGACTATAGCAAGGCGTTCGATACTGTGTCCTGCAATGTTCTTGTATTCAAGTTAGGAGATCACAGTGTGGATGTGAGGATGGGCAGTAAACAACCAGTTGAATGGTAAGGGTCAGAGAGCTGTGATTAACTGAGTTGTACTCAGCCTGAAGGCTGGCAACAAGTGCAGTAGTGTACGGTCTGTCATGGAACTTGTCCAGTATCCTGACACCAAGGGGGAAACAGTCAACATGCTTGAGGACCACTTGCCTTCTGAGGAAGGAGTGGGCCACAGATGACCCTGTGAACTTAAACTAAGACAGAGAACGAACCCAAAAAATCAGAGCCCTGCAGCAGTGTCACTTTGGGGCTGGTGGATACAGGGAGCAGTTCTGTAAAGGTGGCCCTGGGTATTGCTGGGGATTGAGCTGAGCAGGACGCAGCTGTTCTGCAGCTAGCAGGGACAGCATCACCTGAGGCAGTGTGAGCTGGGGTATAGCACTGAGGGATCATCCTTTATTCAGACCTTGCTATGTCACATTTAGATAGTGGCCAGTTTTGGGCTTCTGATACAAGAAAAATATAAACAAACAGCAATGAAAGCAGCAGAAACCACCAAGAGGGGGCTGAAGCTGTTGCCCTGCAAGGAGAAACTGCGGTGCTGGGTCCGGTCCCAGAAAGGCTGGCTTTGGTAGCAGCCAACAGCATCCCCAACACTGGCAGGAGGGAATGGAGGAGATACAGGTGGGCTTTTCATGGTCGGGGGTGGCAGGAGGGTGAGAGACAGAGGCACAAGCTGGAGCATAAGAGTCCCAGGGTAGAGATGAGGAGAAGCCTTTTTCTGAAGCAATTGAGCAAGGGACCAAGGAGATCAGGCTCTCTCTGGCTTTGGGAGGTTTCATGCCCCAGGAGGGTGAAGCCCTCAGCAGCCAGGTCTGAGTCCAGAACTGTCTCTTCTCTGAGCAAGGTGTTAGATTAGAGACCTTCTGAGTCGTTTGTACATAACGTTTATGCTATGAAAACTGTTCAAATTTCTTTAACTGAAGTTGAAACTTCAATTTTTAAAATAGGAGTATAGTACTTTTATGACCACAGAGATGTACTTTTTTCAGAACATGCCTAAAACCATCCAACTGAGAACAGCTAGATTTGCTTATGAGCTTTTTAGTTGAGATTGTATTATCAATAGAAAAAAACAATCTGGAAATTTAGTGCTGCTTTTATTTTTTTTTCCAGCCCAATGCTTGAGCATGGATATCCAGTGGATTTGGCCTGTTTCTATTTATCTCCTTATCAATAGGAAGTGACAGAATGCATACTTTCCTCAGACAGGCATTATTGCAGAGCCCAGATGTGTATAAAATCTGATTAAACATGCACAATGCCAGTACTCAGTCTTTTAAGGTACAACATGGTTGACTGGTTTTTCCAAATCTGAGGACATTTTCTGGGCTGTGAGGTCCCAGCTGCTAGGTGACAAAGATAATAACAAAAGCTTTTCCCAAATGAGAGCCAGGAGCAGTGAGGAGTTTCTGCACATGCATTTAATAACCTGACTCAAGGCTTTCAGTATTCTGGTAGGAATTCCTAGGATTGGTATTAATATATCCTTTCTTTCACATCATTTGGAAGTAGTATTAACAGACAGTCACAGCCTAACAGTGGTACAGTTCCTGAGGTCATATTTACAAAAGGTGTTTAGGTACCTAAACAACCAAAGAAATGTGGATGCATTTTCAATATGCTGCCATTTTAGGCACAGTCAGAGCAGACAAGTCAAGCATCTTAACAGATGTATTGTTCAAATAGTTCAGGAGTTAAATCTGTGAGGGAACATAAATACTGCAACACTGTGCCTTCTGTTGGAAAATTTCAAATAACAAAACACAAGAATGAAATCCATTAGCTGTGAGTAGGTATAGTCATATCATGCAATCCAAACAGAGTTTGGTGCCTCTCAGTGTCTTCTCAGACAGCCAGTGCTCCAGCTGAGTTAATGCGTAACTACACATCTTCTCTATAATGTCTCAACCATTTCTTCTAACATCTTTACAGTTCCTGATCCAATTCTTGCAGACTCTGCTGTAGTTTGTGGTAGTTGCTTCTAATGACTAACGAGAAAATCAGGCCCATCACCAGTTTCACAGAGGTTGTAGCACTGTGAAAGATACAGACTCCATGATAAGATTGAATGTGGTTTTTAAGAAACAGATTTAGACCTAAATATTTAAATCCTGTTTTGTTTGGGCTTTAAATATATTTAAATCTAAATTAATATATCCATAAATCTAAATATGTTTGTGAATTTTGATTGTGGCTGACAGTGCTAAAGGAAAAAAAAAAGATATTTTAAGTTTGAATGTATACTGTACATATGGGTTTGCTCATTGTGTCTGTGTCAGGAAAAAAAAAAGCAACTACTGAAAGCGGCATTTTCCAAAACAACACTGATACCTCCAGGCTTATGGTCTGCTTCTGTGTGGTTGCCATTTCATAAAGAACTCTGTGAGGAACTCTTATTGTGGAATGTTGACATTCAGAGTGGAAGATGGGTCTCTTCAAAGAGACCTTCCCACTCCATTCTCCACTGGGATGCAAATTCCTCCAGGCAGACATGAGCATGTACTATACATGTGTAAAATCAACATTTTTATATCTGCTCATCTTTCATTTTTAGTGCTTGTATCTCTGCACGAGATAAATTGTTATGGTTTTTCAGACTGGAAGAAGTTAAAACCTCAATTTATCTCATTCCTACATGGTAGCTAAACAGATTACACAGTGATTAAAAAGTGCTATAGTTCAATAGCACCCTATTTTTCAATATGGAGTGCTGTGTATCCTAATTCTTATACCACATGCAAACCGATGTCAGGTATTTGGAAAGTTGAGTTTTAGAAACAGCCGTTTATTAGAGAAAGGGAGGGAAAACACATAGTGTACAGAGGATGATCTTATAATTGAAATAATCTATCCTGGAAAGACCACTGACAACATTAAAGGATCACTGATGTGAGGAAATATGCCTTCCCATCACTCTATCATGCATAAAGCGGTAAAGAAAAGATGGAACCTTTCTGCCTATTGCAGAAAATAGGCAAATAGCAAAGACCATATATGGTCAAGGGCGATAGGGAAAAGGAATAAGTTAATCAAAAGCATGGTAGCTGTGTCTAAGATTATTTTTATTTTGAATAGCCTTAGATTGGACACAGAAAAAATCTCATTGTTAACTAAGGGCTTCTTGATGATACCAAGAGAAAAGCACATTATCACAAGTTTTGTAAATCCATTAGAAATTATGTAAGAAGTAAACATATGTGTTCTGAAAGTAGGAAGAGAGCAGTGAGGGGAAGGTGGCAGTCTGGCTTGTCATTTTTGAAACCAGGAGTCAAGAGACAAATTGCCTTGGGTATATGTATCCTTGACTATGCAAGCTACACAAAGATCCTGATTCAGTAACATTTTTAAGTTAGTGGTTTTTAAGTCAGTAAATGCAACTGGCAACATATTATTTATGATATAGACATACATTTAGAAACATGAAAATGGAATAAACTATATGTTAAAGATTATTGCAGTGGTAAGTAGAGCACAGATACTAAGGGCATTAGGTAACTGGTGGATATGCACTGCCTTTTTTTCTTCATTTGTTTTGGCTAATGATTTATCTTCAGCAAAGCTCTTCTTAAGAAGGCCTCCAAATTTAATTAGCATTCTACAAAATGATGGTGATAATCTATAGAAAAGCAGTACCGTTTACGAGATTAATACTGTTGTATTCCTTAGGTTCTTCAAGTTAACCAACAGGATTAGACAGTTAAGACAATTTGGCACTACATTCTATAGGATTATTCAAACTACAGAGGGTTATGTTTTAATGCTAGTCTTTCTCTTGTTGACCAGGATATCTTAAAGATATTTCAGCACTTGTTGAGAAATAAGAATAAAACAGAACTAAACAAATGTATGGTCTTGACTCCTTCATTTAAACACTAGATTACTTTTAAGATGCTCATTGTTGGCAAGATGCTGCTAACTTTGCAAAATAGAAGCAAATTCTTAACTTTACTATTTTGCTTTAGATTTAACAAAGGTACATAAAG
>VZTU01007736.1:99053-112821 GCA_013400835.1 Zapornia atra | reverse complement strand
ACTCCAGGTGGGGCCAGACCAGGACAGCATGGAGGGGGAGGATCACCTCCTTCGACCTGCTGTCCACACTCTTCTTGATGCACTCCAGGATCTCATTGGCCCTCTTAGCCACCAGGGCACACTGCTGGCTCATGGCCAACCTGTCATCAACCAGGACCCCCAGGTCCTTCTCCACTGAGCTCTTCTCCAGCAGGTCATCCCCCAGCCTGTACTGATACAGATGGTTATTCCTTCCCAGGTGCAAGACTTTACACTTGCTCTTGTTGAATTTCATTGGGTTTCTCCCTGCCCAGCTCTCCAGCCTGTTCAGGTCTCACTGAATGGCAGCGCAGTGTTCCTGCATGTCAGCCACTCCTCCCAGCTTTGTATCATCGGCATCAACAAGGACGAGATGAAACTGAAGCAGAAGTTGGTAGTCTTTGCAGGACCTGGGGGCTGCAGTTACCCAAGGTGTTGTTGGCTGACAACATTAGTGTCAAAGAAGGCAGTACCTTCATATGACTTCCTAAAGTCACTGTGCTTTTGAGGTGAAAGTATCCTGATATTAGTTCATCTATTTTTCTGCCACATTTAATATGTTTACGTTTTGTCTCAGATCCTTCAGTGGCCCTAGACTGCTAAGAATTTATAGTTCTAACCAGAACTATGACAGAAAAATAAAAAGAAATATTAGGAGGTAAGATGTTAAAAAATGCATATATTTTTGAAGTATGTGCAAATACAAAAAATCTCCCCAAAAAACCCTCTTTTAAATTATTCAAAATCAAAACGCATCAAACAAGCTAAAAATGCAGAAGAAAGTATGAGTTAGGTTCTCTACCTCCTTGGTGTAAGCATGACTTGAGGTTTGTGTATTGTCATAGAATCACAGAATCATAGAATTGTCTGGGTTGGAAGGGACCCCAAGGATCATAGAGCTCCAACCCCCCTGCCACAGGCAGGGCCACCAACCTCCAGGCCTGGATCTAAATCCAGGTCATATCCAAGACCAAACCAAGTGAGAGGTGTTTTCCATGGACTTTTCCAGGCCTTAGAGTCTGGGGAACAAAATTACTTTGTCTATAGCTCAGAAATTTTCCAATATTATCACTGTTTTCCATTTTCTTACATGCCATGAGTGCAAGAGGAAGAAAAAGGTATTGAAAACCTTTGAAAATGTTTTGAAAAAGGTATTGAAAAGCATTTTGCAAGCAAATCCATACCAGCGGGTCTGCTTGAAATCATAGACAAAACAGAAGCTTTTTTTTTCACTGAAAACTCTTGGTAAAGAAGCTTCTATTAAGGCATGCAAGGCACTGAAAAGCAGAGATATCTTCTCCAAGCCCTATTAAGAATAAGTCTAAATATTTTTAAAGAACAGGAAATTGTTTGCAAAATTCTGGTAATAAGCTTAGATCCTGTATTCTAGGAATAACGTAGAAATGGTAGTATTGGGGGGGGGGTGTTTAACCTTAATTTGCCTGCAAGAAACTTTTATGCCTTCTACAATCATAGAATCACAGAATGTGTAAGGTTAGAAGGCACCTTTAAAGGTCATTCAGCCCAACCCCCCTGCAGTAAGCACTTCACTAGATCAGGTTGCTCAGATCCCCATCAAGCCTGACCTTGAATGTCTCCAAGGATGGGGCCTCCACTACCTCTCTGGGCAACCTGTTTCAGCAATCTACCACCCTCATATTGAAGAATTTTTTCCTAATACTCAACCTAAATCTCCCCTTTTTGAGTTTAAAACCATTATCCCTTCTCCTATTGCTACAAGCCCTCATGATCAGTTGACCCCCAGATTTCTTTTAGGAACGTTTCAGGTATTGGAAGGCCCCTATAAGGTCCCCACAGAGCCTTCTCTTCTCTAAGCTGAACAAACCCAAGTCTCTCAACCTGTCTTCATAGGAGAGGTGCTCCAGCCCTTTGATAATTTTTGTGGCCCTCCTCTGGACAAGCTCCAACAGTGTATAGGGCTCCTTCTTGTGTTGAAGGCTCCAAAGCTGGACACAGTATTCCAAGTGAGGTCTCACCAGAGCAGAATCACCTCTCTCAATCTACTACTATTGTTTCATTCTGGGATGAGATGCATGCAGAAAAGTCCAAACTCAAAACAGCAGAAAATAGTTTTAAAAAACAAAACAGAAATAGCAGAACTGACAAATCACAAGCTTAATGGTTGCATATACCACAGTTTCAGTACACTATTTGGTACATTTTCCCACATGACCTTATTGCATTTCTTTTTTAAGGCCTGTCTTTGCAATTTACAATCCACAAGACTGCTGAGCTCTGTGGAGACTTTAATTTGTGAGCACTTCAAGGCACAGATTTTGTCTTTATTTCTGTGAGGCACACAGGACACTATCAGCACTATACAAATATTAACTGAGCTAACGTAATAACAACTCCTCCACAAAAGGTGCATTAGGGTGGATTTAGGGTTCTCCAAACGTCTTCCATTACAGTGGACAAACAAGTAGCACATTAAGCAGTCTGTTCAAAGCCCGCACAGGACCAGCCTTAAGGGATTACCCAGTACCATCATATTTCTCACTGACACCAAACACTAACAACATCTCCAGCATGCACACACTTTTGATTCAACAATGTTATTGTCACCCTCAGTGCACACATCAAATAGCTGAAAAGGACCAGCTAGTCATCAATACATAAATGTGTTTTGCCACATCGGCTGGGGTAATGGAGCGCCTAATTCTGGCACTGCTTCTAAGGTGATAAAAATCTAAGTAGTGGAAGAGATGTATTGAGTAAAATAAAGCTCACGGTCAAGAAACGTCAAGGTTCTTTATGGAATTTGTGGAATTAAATTAATCCTATTGAACTACAAAAAGCAAGGAGCTCATCTAGTTCCAACCATGCCCGGGGCCAAGTAGGAGAAACTCAGACTAAAACCAAATCAATTTATTTTCAGTCAGGTAGAAATTTTTGAGAGACATCTCAACCACAGCTGCTGCTCTGGGTGTGCAGTTACTATCACCACAATGAACACCATTAATCCAAAGGCTTAGTACAGCACAAAATGGAAAGAAAATGTCTTTCCCGTAAAAATACGCCCCTTGCAAAAGATTCAAGTGTTTTTCTTTTACTCTCACTTTAAAGCCTTTTTATGGTGCCTTGTTGGTGTAAAATAGGTGAAGGAAAATTAGCATGTCACTCTCTAAATTAGGAAAACACCAGGCAAGGAGCAGTGAGGGTCCTCTTCTTCCCACTCCTCCCAGCCCAGTGGTCCCCAGCTCCTGCGGGAGAGCGCAGCTCAGATGCACACTGAGACCTTTTGCCCAGAAATCCCACTGGGGTTTTGGAGTAGTCACGTCTCAGTCTGCAGACATACAGGGGTGCAGCAACACCCACCTTCTCTCTCTCTCTCCATACATCCCTCCACAGATTTGCACAGGGACATCCATTCCTCCTTCTCTACATGCTCTGCCCTGCACAGCCATGTAAATCTGGATTAACTTCATTATATCAGCAAAAGGGCAGCATGAGTGTGAATGAGGTCAGACTGGTACAGCTCTCAGCTAATGTGTAAAATGCACACTTGATTTTGTATCATTGATTTGATCCACCATTCTGCAATTACCAATCAAACTTTTTTTTTAAGAGCATGACATCCAGAACCAATATTTTAAATCAGGAAATAAAATACCATCCAATCACATTAAGGAAATGGAGAACATGAACTGAAACTTAATGTCTAATTGCATTATTAATATATCCAGTATACATTCAGATTAAGACTGAAATACAGTTTGCAAGAAAAGAATCCTGGTTTCTCCTTACTCACAGGCTTGGGAATGAGGGTCTTCATGCAGAAAGGTGTCACAGCACTTGTACTTGATTAGCCTGGATTCTGCCAAAAATTCAGAGTGGGCACTGGGTCCTCAAATGGTCCAGACAGAAATAAAATAGATGGAGTTAAAAGAAAAATGATAAAACAATGTGCAAGATGCAGCCCATCCTCTCCTGGTACCCAAACTGTGGACTGCAATACTAAAATTGGGACTCTGACTCTCAGCAGGGGCACCTGGATTAAAACTCTCTTTGCAGTCAGCAGAGGGGATTAAATTGAAGCAGAGAGCATCCCGCTGCAGGAGGTCTCTCACAGAGGCAGTCAATAGCAAATGGACATAAAAACCTGCCACCCTTTTATGAGGTTTGAGGCCAGTCAGATGAAAACAAAATACCTCTGCTCAGAGTGCAGATATCCTGGCTCGGTAGAGGCATTTGTATGCACAAGGCTCACTTATCTTAAAACACAGCCACCAAATGAGCAAAGGTGGGCATCAGCACTTCACATGGTGACCCTGGCAGGCAGAGCATGCACCTACCACAGGGCTGATATCTTGCTCCCACAGTATTCTGCCCAGTGGGTTTGATGGGCTGTATCTAAAGGAGCGCACAAAAGCACCAGACTTTCGGGGCATTCCGATGGGAGGAAGAGATTCTTGCTCTGGCAGACACTTTTATGGGCAGCCAAAGAGGAATCTTCACAAGCTAGAAAGACCTGGAGTAAAGGACTGTGGCCCCAGCCTCAAAGTTAGGGCACTCAGGTGTGAGAAGGAGTTCTGGTTCCTGGCTATGGCTTTTATTCAATAAAGAACTAATGTAACATGCGTAAGCAGTCCAGGGACCTTTGTTGATCATTGCCTTAATTGACTAAAGTGCAAGGATACTGTTCTAAGTATTGATTTTCTAATCAAATTAGTGCCTGGTATTTACCCTCCATATGTTTATTCCGCCATTGTGCGAGGCTTTATAATGTCCCACGGGGTCAGTATCTAACATAAGTTACAGAGAATGCATCAGGCTCTCATAACCATTAATAACCAACTGAAGTGGAGAATTATTTTTTTTAATCAACAAAGCTGCTGATAGAGACTTAGCCTCACATTTAGGGGAATCTGTTCCATTATTGAATACACTGCTTCAGATTTCCTGCTTGACTGCATGAAAATGGCCAAGACTCACTCTGCCTTGATTTCCCACTTAAAAAAAAAATCAGTGTGATGAAGATGCCGGAAGTTTTAGGCTGGAAACTACAGTCAGGAGACCGCAGAAGTCTCTCTCCCATGAGGAACCAGCTGTAGGGAAGCTGGGTTCTGCCTTCCCCAACTCTGATGGTTTCTCCACCAGGTTCTCCATTTACTCAACCCGAGAAGTGAGTCTTGGATTTGGTCCTAATGAACCAGAAGGAGAAAACATATACATTTCAAAAGTATCTCATAATGTAAAAGGGAAAAATCTTGTTACACTGCACTCCAAACAGCCTATTCAAGGTAATCACATTTGTATTTATTAAATGAGACAGCATTCATAAAATGTCAGCATTGCAGCCAAGACATAAACAACGTTACCCAAGACATAGTCCAGAAGCAACAAAATGGTTTATGACACTTCCTGTTCTCAGAGTCCTCCTTTCTCGTTCCTAATGATCTCTAATAAGACAATGTGCCAACGTATGTGCACAGCAATCTCCAGGCTAGCTGCTTCATATAAATGCCTTTTTCAGTGTGGGAAACACCGTGAAAGGTGGCATATTAAAGATCGATGTCAAACTTCTTTCTCTATCATTTAATTAATTATAATCTGAAATAGAATCTCCAGTAGTTTTTTTTAATGTTCATTCTTCTGATGAAGATAGCCTTTGTAAAATAGATGTAAATTTACTTCCTTTGCTTATCCAATGATTTATTTAGTTAATCGATAGTAGAAGAAGGCAGGTACAAAATAAAGCAGATCTGAGTAAGAGGTTTTGGAGAAACAGCTGCAGGAGTTTCCTTTGTGCAGAAGTGGTGGTGAGCTTTCAGAATAGGAAACAACCCAAATTGAGGAAGCGGTACAAGGGAGGTGCTCTCACTGCTGACTTGAGGGACAAGACACCTGGAGAAAATAATTTGGCTTATTTGCATTTGAAAAACAGCAAAATACGGTACCTGGAAATACTCTCTTCATTTCATAATTGCAACCTCTAGCATTCTTGGATCACTTAAACACAAGCATAAGTGATTGATCATAAAAACACATGATTTTAACCATGAAAGTAGACACATCTCAGCAAAGGACTTAATCCAGGCTTTTATGCCAGGTTGAATAAGGATGCAATTCTCAGCTTCATTCTGTAAAATGCTTTGGGGAAAAATTTTGAAAATGCATCTGAAAATGCCAATATACCAGCATCAATGCTTTAAGGAATTTGTACAGAGATAAGTGAAGGACAGTTGATTCGGGATTTTTAGACACATCATTGCAAGGACAAAAATTACTAAGTTTTAAGACAAGCAATGTATATGAAAAAAGCTGACTTGGAAAAAAAAATATTACATCAGACCATGGAATTTATCTTATGCTATGTACAGCATGTGTTTAACAAAGCCTTTTATAATCAACACGGAAACAACAAAGCCAGCATTGCATCCTTAGAGCAACAAAATCAGTGTACTAGAAAGCTGAAAGCCACTATGGAAGCAGCACGATGTCATTAAAATTAAACATATAAGCTGTAAATAAATACCCATCCCCCCAAAAAAACCCTCAACATAATCATAAGATTCTTAAAATGATACAGAAATGCTAGAATGACAGATGTTTTGGTCAAGATGCCTACATATTTTCTATAGTATTTTACATTTCAAAACACTTCTCTTTCTAGGCTTCAAGCACTAATTTGTCTTCTTTTATTTTGATGTGGTTTCCAAGAAGACAAGGCATTGTAGTCAGTGTGCAGTATCAGGTCTGTAATATGCTCTGATGGGCAGAGCATTTCTGCTGTCTTGGTCTTTGAGACATTTATTAATGGATGAGCTGATAATGCTTATTATGTGCCTGAGATAACCTCAAAAGAGCCAGCAAATACAACTAGAGGTGAATAATGTCTGTTCTTGTGAAGGTTTCTTAGCAATAAATTGGATTTTCAATGCAAAATATATCACATTTTGAAGAAAAAGCAATCATACCTTTGAGACCCTATTAGCTGTAGAAAGTGTTTGGGAAATAAGCAAAGACACATTGCATGTCTTCAAAATCATTTAATTCATCAAAGGACAAAGAAATCAGCATCTCATTGAAACACAGCCTTCTGTATCTTTTAGTTCCAATGCACATGAAGTAAGGGAACGAGAGTTTTCTGGTATTACAGTCTCCTGTAAGCAGGATTGACAAAAATACAGTCACATCATTCAGACAATAAAGATGAGGTGATCCTCTTATTTTTCTCATTAGTTTTTAATCAGGTGCTTCAAAAGAATTTCTGAAAACACAGATTTTCCTAGTACCATCGCACCTTAAGAACCACAGCTACAGTTGATGTTGAAGTGTGTTTATTTGTATTCGAATGTATGCTTTTAGATTAAATTAGTCTTTGAGGCTTACTCTCTGCCAACTGCTATTTGTCCTGCAGGAAAACAACTCCATGAAGAAATGCAAATAACTTGTGGTTCTTCAGGGCTTTGGGACAATTACTATGCCATCGGAGTTCTCAAAATTGCAGTAAGTAGGTTATATAGCTTTAGCATCATCATTCCATATGGCTGCATCCGAAATAAGATGCTTAGGTGGGTTGTAAAGTGACATAGTTTGAATACACATAATTGTATCTTAAGCTCAGCTACAAGCCCTAGGCCACCACCCGTTCAATAAGGGATCAGACACGGGTCAATTAAATTCTGTGAACATTTTATTATCTGGGAGCTGAAAGTCTTTAGCTGAGATTAGACAAATACGGATCTTCACAGATTATAGACACAGCACTGATGCTGTTACCAAGTTGCATGGTGAATATCATCTCAAATCACAGCTAAAACTAGAAGGAAAATAATCTAAACAGGTAATTTCTGGGGACACTCTAAAAACCAAGCATTGATTCTGTTTTTTACACCAGAGCCATTATTTAGGGCTCCCTTTGTACAACCTGCATAAGCAATTAAGTAAGACGAAAACAAAGATAAAACCAGTAGATTATCTAGACATGAAAGTGTAACATATTTCTGTGCTGTCAGGCTAAATTTTTCACTGGAAAAGGTTTCCCCCCCGCCCCCTCAAACTCCAGGTCAGCTCTTGTTGCCACACTATTCCAAGTCACCAAAATGATAGAATTAATGTAAGACAAAGGAGATTTTTTTCCTCTCTATTATTGCAGCCTTGTCTTAAACTGGATGCATTTACTCAGTTCTGTGGAAAATCTCACCACGCTGTTTGTAAGGAGGCACAGTGGGGGCCAGCAGTTACACTAAATTTTTCTGCTATTCTTCCTATCAATTCATTTCATCTTTTGACTGCTTTATGTTATCCCCCATGGGATGGTCCACAATGTAGAGTGTGAAGCCCCAGATCACAGAATGTTTGAGGCTTTCCTACTTTCGTACCCTCCTCTCCTTTCCCTTCCTAAGCTTCTCATAATTCTTAAAGTAATTATTAATTTACTCTTATTTTAAAATACTCTTAATTTGATTATTCTCATTATTCTTGCCATTCTTATGAATTTCCTTCCCGCTTTTAAGTATTTTTAGAAAGGATTTTCAATGCAAAACAACTATGCAAATGCAAATTTTAACAAAAATTAATGCAAATGAAGAATTAATATTCAAAAATAGATTAGGAGTTTGTTCATTTTTCACAAACAAGTGTCTTATCTACTTCACAAAAAACAGTTCTTGGATCTTGGACCCTGTTCTGAGGCACTTGTAATTCCATCTTGACTTAAGATAGAAGAACCAGAAATCAGTCAAAAGAGGTGGGGGTAGGGGAAAACATATTACTGTTCACCCAAGCAACAGAAACTTGACTGTGTTGCACCAGTGATGCCATCAATTATTCTGAATACATAAATAGATCACCTTTATTAATGCACACAATTCAGAACTGAAAATTAACTGTACTTTCTGGAGTGCACAGTATCTTTGTGGTATGTTATCGCTCAGAGAGCCTTAACAGATAGGACATGAAGAAATGGCCTCAAGTTGCACCAGGGAAGGTTTAGAATTGTATATTAGAAAAAAATTATTCAACATAAAGGCTGTCAATCACTGGAACAGGCTGCCCAGGGAAGTGGTTGAGTCACCAACCGTGGAGGTATTGAAGAGCTGGGTGGACATGGTACTTAGGAACATGGTTTAGTGGTTAGGCTGACAGTGTTAGGTTGGACTTGATGATCTTAAAGGTCATTTCCAACCAAAAAAATTCTATGGTTCTATTATATTACTTCCCAGTTTCCTAAAGAACAGAACTTTGTTTAACCTAAGCTGCGAATGCAACCACACTGAATGACAGGGACATGTAAGGGATTTTAAAAGACAATTTTAAAAGACAAATGCGGTGGTTTAGCCCTGGCTAGAGGCCAGATGCCCATCAAAGTCGGTCTATCACTCCCCTTTTTAGCTGGACAGAGGAAAAAATGTATTTTGAGGGGCTTAGGAGTCAAGGTAAGGATAGGGAGAGATCATCCTGTAAACAACGACATGGGCAAAAGAGACTCAAGACAGAGTGAAGGAAAGAAAACTATCATCTAATTTATTACACTGCACTACACACACAGTGAACCCAGACTCGGATAATGAGAAGTGCAACCAGATCTTAAAACAACGCAACCAGATCTTAAAGCACCTTCCTCCTACCACTCCCTTCTTAGCAGACTTCCCTTTAGTCATGATTTTGCTCCCTTCTTCCCCCCCGTTGTGGCACAGTGGGGGCAGGGACTGGGGAAATGTGGTTCTCAGTCACTTCTTCATGAGCTGTTTTCCTTTGCCAGATCTTAAAACACCTCTACCTACCCCCATCCCCCACCCCTCCCTTCTTAGCAGACTTCACTCTAGCCTTTTTCATGAGCTGCAGGGGGACACCTACTCCACCATGGGTTTCTCCATGAGTTGCAGGGGCATCATTCTCTCCAGCACCTGGGGCACCTCCTCCCCTGCTCTCCCTGGCCTTGGTGTCTGCACAGCTCCTTGCATCTTCTCACTCCCTTCTCCAGTGGCAAAATGCAGCTGCTTGCAGGTTTTTTTCTCCTGTATGTGATTCACAGAGGCGTTGTGACCATCACCAATTGGCTTGGCCCTGGTCAACAGCAACTTTGGCCAAGAAATGGCCGATGTTTACTCTCCGGGGCCTGCAGAAAACTTCTCGCTGCTCCTCACAGTAGCCATTTTCTGCAGCCCCCATTCTCTCCCAGCACCCAGCTACACAAAACTGCGAGAACAAACTAATTCAAATCGTTAAGAAGATCTAGAGGAAGAATGTCTTTGGAAGTAGGTTATGGCTTTGGAAACGTCCATCACAGATTCACCTTAAAATGCAATGCAGGCTGGACTGGCAGCTACCATCTCATTTTCTATGGAGTTTTTACAAGATTTTCCCTTAAGGTACTGGGAAGTGTGCATATAGCAATGATAGTGCTATGGTTTATTGTTTATTGTTTCAATAAAAGAAATAAGATCTGAGTTAATTCAAGGGCCAAACCACTTTGGGTCTGTGTTTTCCAATTGTTATTTCAAAATCAGACTTTCAGCTTCACGTGGGAGCATACAAACCAGAGTAGACTGTTTTCCTGTAGAACCAAACATCCAAATGACACAGGACTAACATGAATGTTGGACTTCATGCTTTGCCCTACATGATCTACCACTTTGGGAGGTTTTGCTTAGTTCAAGGTAGTTCACAAAACATCAAATGACCAAGTAAGTTTTCTAGGCTGTTATCTGATTATTTGATTTCCTAAAACATACTGGATGTTATAGAAATAATCATGAAGCTGGACACATTTTTATATGGGAAGTCACTAAAAAAATATAAATTACAATTCATGATTTCTAATACAGTCATGTCCAGAAGTCAGATACTTTGCTGGACACCTGTGTGTACATAGCAGAGAGAGATTTTCTGTCCAAATTGTTTTGCAACCTAAAATCCTAACAGATGTTTTTCATTAAGAGGTGAAATGGTGATGGTCTATGGACCAGCAAATGGTATGAGGAGTACAAACTATGTGCTCTGCTTTATCTCCTCTCATTATACAAGAGGCAAACATTCAATGACATCAACAGGTATGCAGCAGCTACAAAGATACACGTTTTTTGGTGAAGCAAAGTTGACTTTGGGGTTCACTGCTGCAAGGTGTCTCTGAGAATCCCTAAACTGCTCAGCAAAAAAGGACCAGCAATTTTGCTCATACAGTCGACCTCCGTGCATTCCCATTGCTTAAATGTTATCTTATGATGTTGCTTTCTCAGCAGCTCCAACTTGCTTTCTTGCGAAGCAATGTTTGCAAGTGGTTCCCTTTGGGCAATACAGCTGTTCTTGTATGGACAGCTGCACCAGTTTGTCTCTTTCTGCCCTCCAATGATGTCCTCAAAGGATCAGATATTCCCAGAAGCTCCAGGCTGTGAAATACATGTCCTCAGTTTCATGTTGTTAAAATGCCACTCACAGACTCTGACAGATTGCTGACATTATTTCAGATATTTTGAGTAGGAAAAAACCCACAAAAATACCCAGAAGAAAATTATTCTTATGCCCTAGGACCACCATTTGGCCCCTAAGGAAATACTGGGCCAAGCCCCTACATGTAGACTCACTACTGCAAAGTGGCAATGTGAATGAGAGAGTTGGAGCCATCAGTCCCAGCGATGGAGATAATTTCCTGGCTTTCCTGCAATGTGAGAAATGCCACATCACTTACTCTCAGGCAGACAATGAGTCTGCATCTGTTTTATTTGCTACTATAGATGCAATCTGTGAGACCAATAATTTAGGAGGACCAAAAAAGCGTCTGATGGTTGCCAAGAGAGCATGAGAACTTACACAGTTAAATTGAAACCAAAATAAACTGTGAATCCTCATGTTTCAGACCTCAGTAAATTCCTGTTAGAGTAGACAGAAGCCACCACCCTAGAAAATTGTATACAGTACATCATTGCCTGCAATGGTTTCCCATGTTCCGCAGTACAAATCTACACGCCACACAGATTTGATTCAGTCTGGCAACTTCTGTAATCCTCATATTGCCATCCTGTCATGTCAGTGTTCAGATAACATATCCCTCCACACACGATGGTCAAATAATTCCTTTGCCACTACTAGACTTTTTAAAGTTTATAAATTTAAAGCATTAAACTATTTCTAGCCTGAGGTACTATATTACCATACTAAACTATGTAAATTGTTTACAAGGGCTTCCTAGGAAGCACACATTTGCTGATACCAAGTGCTTCCTGAACAGAACCAGTGTTCTTAACTCCCCTTAGTGAGAGTACGAGACGCTTAGCATTTCAGGATTAGACTTGAGCCCCTCAATCCTTGCCTGATTCCTGGCAAAATCTGTCATCTGGCCTATATATCACAAGTTCAGCTTGCCAACCAGCACATGATCCTCTGGCAAGTAAAACACATTGGCAGAGATTTGTTGGATCAAAGGTAGACATCTAAGAGTATGATGTAATATGACCTAGTTTTCTACATTCCTTTCATAGCCCATGAAGGAAGTAGAAAGCTCTGCAGAGCAATTAATTTCAGTCTAATGGCTAAAATAGACTTCCCATTACTTCTAAGGGGCATCTACAGAGGCTTATCTCAGACATAAACAATCAAACTAGATGTCTACCATTAAGTGAGGTGAATCCCACCACCACTTCCAGGCTTCAATAGCTGCATCAGTTGGACTAGATTGAAGTGCAGGTAGAATCATACAATCACAGAACCACAGAATGGTTTTGGTTGGAAAAGACCTTAAAGGTCATCAAGTTCCAAACCCCTTTCCATGGGCATGGACACCTGTCACTAGACCAGGCTGCTCAAGTCCCCATCCAACTTGACCTTGAACATTTCCAGGGAGGGGCCATCCACCACTTCCCTGGGCAACCTATTCCAGTGTCTCACCACCCTCATAATGAAGAATTTTTTTCCTAAATTCCAATCTAAATCTACCTCCTTCCAATTTAAAACCATTCCCCCTCATCCTATTACTACATTCCCTTCTAAAACCTCCCTTCCCAGCTTCCTTGTAGGCCCCCTTCAGATACTGTAAGGCTACTATAATATCTCCCTGGAGCCTTCTCTTCTCCAAGCTGAACAAGCCCAACTCTTGCAGACTGTCTTCATAGGAGAGGTGCTCCAGCACTCTGATCATCTTCATGACCCTCCTCTAGACCCATTCCAATAGTTCCATGTCCTTCTTGTTTTGGGGACTCCAGAACTGGACACAGTACTCCAGGTGGGGTCTCACAGGAGCAGAATAGAGAGGCAGAATCACCTCCCTCGACCCACTGGCTAAGCTCCTTTTGATGCAGCCCAGGATATGGTTGGCCTTCTGGTCTGTGAGCATGCATTGTTGGCTCATGTCAAGCTTCTCATTCACCAGCACCCCTAAGTCCTTCTCTGCGAGGCTGCTCGCTAGCACATCATTTCCCAGCCTGTCAAGATGATGAGGATTGCCCCAACCCAGGTGCAGGACTTGCACTTACTCTTGTTGAACCTCATGAGGTTCACATGGGCCCACTTCTCCAGCTTCTCCAAGTCACTTGGGTGACATCCTGTCCTTCTGGCATGTGAACTGCACCACTCAGCTTGGTGTCATCTGCAAACTTGCTGAGGGTGCACTCAACCTCATCATCAATATAATTGATGAAGATATTAAATAATACCAATTCCAGTATGGACCCTTGATGGACACCACTTGTCACAGATCTCAATCTGGACATCAAGCCATTGACGACTACTCTCTGGATGTGACCATCCAACTAATTCCTTATCCACCAAAGAGTCCACTCATCAAATC
>VZTU01007736.1:51332-98723 GCA_013400835.1 Zapornia atra | reverse complement strand
TAAAAAAGGTCACAACGTTGCCCTTCTTCCAGTCACCAGGGACTTCATCTGAATGCCATGACTTTTCATATATGATGGAGAGTGGCTTGGTAACCACAGCCAATTCCTTCAGGACTCTATGATGCATCTCCATAGTCCCATAGACATATATGTTCAGGTTCTTCAGGTGGTCATGAACCTGATCTTCCCCAACAGTGGGAGGGGCTTTATTCCCTTGTGCCACATCTTGCTGCCCACTAACGCAGAAGGGGTAAGAAGAGCTTTTGCAAGTAAAGATGGAGGCAAAGAAGTTGTTGAATACCTCAGCCTTCTCCTCATCCATTAATACAATACAAAGTCTCCATTTTTATTCATCAGGGTGGGTACACTTTCTTTCACCTTCCTCTTCCAGTTGACATACCTGTAGAAGGCCTTCTTGATATTCTTTGCATCCCTTGCCAAGTTCATCTCCAGCTGCACAATTACCTTCCTGATCCCATCTCTACACAACCAGCCAGAATCCCTATATTCTTCCCAGGTTACCTGTCCCTGCTTGCACTGCTTGTGCAGTTGCCTCTTGCCCTTTAGTTTGACCAGCAGGTCTCAACTCAACCACGCTGGTCTCTTCCTTTCCCTGCCTGTTTTCCTGCACCTGGGAATTGAGAGCTCTTGTGCTCTATGGAAAGCATCTTTAAACATCTGCCAACTCTGTTATGCTCCCTCATCTCTAAGGACCATTTCCTAAGGCATCCTACTGATTAACTCCCTGAAGAGCTGGAATTTTGTTTTCCTAAAATTGAGTGTCCTAACTATACTCTTCGGCTGCCCCATATCCCTCTGGACCTAGAACTCTATCAATGTGTGATTGCTGCAGCCCAGACTGCCTCCAATCTTGATGTCATTGACAGGCTCGCATGCACTGGTATCTATCAGGCCTAGTATTACATCCCTTCAGGTAGGGATGTCTATTAGCTTGGCTAAGAAGTTGTCTTTGATGCACTCTAGGAGTCTCCTGGATTGCCTACAGCTTGCTGTGCTATTTTTCCAACAGATGTCAGAGTGGTTGAAGTCCCCCAGCAGGACAAGAGTTTGTGAGTGTTAAGCCTCCTGTAGCTGGAGGAAGAAGGCTTCATCTAAGGGCTCCCCTTAATCAGGTGGCCTGTAGTAGATACCAACTACAATGTTCTCTTTGTTGCATCAGTCTCTTATTCTCACCCATAAGCTTTTGACTTGCCCGTCGCTATTCTTCAGGGACAGGTCTTCACACTATCCATTTCCTGATATAGAAGGCAAATCCACCACCCCTCCTTCCTGGCCTGTCCCTTCTGAACAGTCTGTAGCCATTGATAGCCTCACTCCAGTCATGGAATTTGTCCCACAAAGTTTCAGTAATGACAATGAGGTCATAGCTTCCTAGTAGCATGGTAGCTTCCAACTTCTCCTGCTTGTTGCCAAGTTGCATGCATTTCTGTAGAGACACATGATCTGGGCTATTGGTCATGTTACCCTCTTAGTGGAACACCCTTTATTTCCCTTAAGATGTTCCATGAAATTTTCCTTGTTGGCCTCTAGTACTACAAGACCTCCTAGCTCATCTCTGCAGGACTTCAACTGTACTGCAGCATTCCCAGCATGCCCTGGGGAAACAGGTGGAATGCCCATACCTGCACCCCTTCCCTCCAACCATAGTGTGTCCTCTGTCACTTTGTCATGGGCAAACCTGGTATATTCTCCTTTCCCCTTCACATCTAGTTTAAAGCCCTGTCTATGAGCCCTGCAAGCTCCTAGGCAAAACCCCTCTTTCCTCTATGAGAAAGGTGGTTCCCATATGATGCCTGTAAGCCTGGTGCCATGTAGTCCATCCCATTATCAAAAAACCCACCAGCCATGAAGCCATGCATTAATAAATTGATTTTGCCTATTCCATCCAATGTCACTGCCTGCAACTGGAAGGAGGGAGGAAAAAGAATCACCTGGGCCCCAGATTCCCCGACTAGCCATCCTAGGGCCCTGAAGTTCCTCTTGATTTCCCTTGGACTACATACTGTAGTTTCGTCACCCCCCACATGGGGAAGAACAGTAGCAGATAGTAACACGAGGAATGTACCAGAGTAGGAAGTTTTCTAGTAATATCCCTAACCCAGACTCCTGGGAGGCAACAGACCTCCCTGTGAGTAAGGTCTGCCCTTCGTATCAGTCTCCCCATTCCCCTTAGCAGGGAAACTCTCACCACTATGACTTGCCTTTTCCTTCTTTCTGCAAATGTAGTTATCCAGGGCTATGTCGCTCTGATCTTGACCCCTCCTCCAGTGTAGATGAGTCAGCACCCACATTGTCCCCTGCCTGGTCCTCCACAGTTAGAACCTCATATCTATTGTTTAGAGGCACTTGGGGAGACATGGGCAAGGAGGGGATTTTCTTGCTGCCATTTGCAGACTAGCATCCACTCACTGTTTCCCTTTAAGTCCCTGCCTACATCCTGATGGAAGGACAATGCCAATTTCTTCTAATCAGGAGTGTTTTCCAGTGGCTGTCTCTGCTTATGCTTCAGGAGCTCAGGGTGTGTGTCCACCAGTCTATCTCATGTTCTATCTCCCTGACGTTTCTTCTCCTGTCCACCTCATCACACTGTACACAGCTATTGTCTCTTCTGCCCTCTATTTCCCGTGCAAACTGGTGGCACTCCCTACAGCCAGAGGCCTGGACAGCTATGTGTTTTGCTGGGAGCAAGTAAAGGTGGTGCTGCATGGCCCTCATCAGGCACAGACCTTTGCAACTTGCTGTTTCTGTTCCAGACATGAGTTAATCTCCCATTGTATCAGTATCCAGCATTTCCTTACATAGGAGTTGGTCAGCAGCACAAAGGCCAAGCAATGGCATAAATCAGTAGGACTACAGCTGAGATACAGAACCAAGAAGACTCCTCTTCTTCTGCCTACACCCCAGATCTGGATAATTGTCTCAGACTGTGACATAGCTATGGAAACCAGTGACCAAGTACCTGCTACAAACTTGACCTGATCCTACACCAGAGTAAAATCCAGGCCCACACACCCTCACACACACATCAGGGGTGAAGCAGGACACCTGGAGTCACTTCTTTCCTTTGCTTCCCTCTCCTTCTCCATGATCATTTCTTGAACTATACCTCCTGATGGCATAGATGGAGGAGGAAGGACCACGTTTTGTAGCTGCTCCTCACTGCAGATAGGAATGAGGCCAGAAAGGGAGCATGAGAAGGAACATGGAAAAGTTTCCCTTCAGGAAGGGAAAATGAAGGGAATAGGAAGGAGAAAAGATGGGGCTCCAGTTCCTACCCCCCATTCTTCAGACACGATGCACAAACTCAGTTGGGTGCATGACTTTTTCTCCTCATTCTTTGCCTTGGATTGTTTGGGTACTCTTCTAGGACAAAGGAGATGTAAGTGTTAAACTATTGATGCTGAGGAAGGAATCAGATCTCCTATTCATAGGCACCGCCTGGTATGTAACCTAGTGTATTTAAGCACTAGGCCTTTGGGTGTGTATTAGTAAACCACAGCGGCATTTGGTGAGGAATAAAATCCTTGCAGGATGAACTGTATGTTATTGGAGAACGCTGACTGACTTCAGGACCTAAGAGCTTGCAGGCAAAAGGTTTATTATGTACTAGGCTGTCATCAGGTTAAAGCATCGACTGGATGTACACTGCTCAGAAGTGAGAAAATTTTGCCATAAAGGGGTCAAAGGATGGCTCAGGTACCCCAGGAGTTTAGTGGCATCTAGATAAGTGGGTTTAGACTTTGGGGGATTTCAGGGAACTCATTTTTTCCCTAGAGCCAAATCCCTTTGTGCAGTTCTCATATTGTTTGAAACAGGAATTATCCTGCCATTCAAACAAGAGAAGTTTAAAAATTAAAATAGGGAACAAAATGCTAGAAGGACATAAAAGCTGAATAAAGATGGAGTGGGAGAAGAAAGTGAGCAAAAAGGGTGTAAGAAGAGAAAGGCAGAATTAGGATGGAGTGGGAGAAAATGCGAACAATCAGAATTAAAAATAAACCCCCGTCACTTTTCATGTTGAAAGTTCTCAGCTAGTAAGCTGAATGGCATCTTACAGCTCTGTCAGTATTACAGAATGAGAATATGAAGTTACCATCCTGTGTATTACCTGTTTCATAATCACAGTTGTTAATTGGAAGATGTGTGATTTTTTATGTACTAAGGTCTAGTACTTTGCCACTGGAGTCAAATTACTAAATCTTGGGAAGAAAGGAATGCAAACTGATGCTTTGCTCGACAAACTTGTACGTACAGAGGAAGAATATCACCAGGATTAAATGTCAGATAAAACCATGGCTTTATTAATTTTCACTTGGCTCTGATACAAACATATGAACCATGCAATTATTTCAGGATCCAAAACAGCCTTAAATTCTCCCTGTCTCACACTTCTTCCTCATCTCACTTTCACCTGCAGCAGCAGAGAGCACTTTCTCCTGCTAACCTGCAATAAACTCTGCTTACAACTGCCTTCAAAGGAGATCCGACGAAACTTAAAAATAAATGAGACAAGACTAAGATTAATAAAACAGGCAAGGATAATTGTTCATTTTGTTATGACCCAAATTCAATCCATTAAGGGAAGAGTATAAGACTCCCTTCTAGTTAAATTGACTGAAACATTCTGCAACAATGGAGAATAATAAAGCACAATTAAAAGTGAAAGTGACCTGGGGCTTTCAATACCCAAGAACCATGGTAATGGAACAAGAAGGCCATTTAAAGGTCAGAAGCTTATAAACAATATCCTCAGAGCAATTTCTCAAGAGGAAAATCATTTCAGATGGACCTACCATGTAGTTTATAAACAAGAAGGCTTCTCCCATCCTGAAGGAAGGCCAGCAAAATTAAATGCCTTCTACACGGCTCTGGCAGATACTGTTTCATGTCTCAGGCTCAACAAGAAATATTCTTAGTCCAGCTGCCATTCAGTGAATCATCTGGCAAGGTAAACCTCAGAATACCATGTTTATGGATTCATGAGTTTTCCAAAACATTTGTCTTTGGATATGATATCTGGGCTGCAATCCATGAGCTCTGCCTGCAGAGCAGAGCATCTCCAGAGATGCAGAGCAAGAGGCAAAAGAAAACTGGGAAGGTCACGGTTCGCTCTGGGCAATGACGGGGAGCAGTGTCCATCTACCCCTTCTGTTCCCTGCCCAGCTGTGCTTCTCTGGCAGAGTTTCTGTGACCTCTCACAAGCACAGACCTTCTAGCACACCTTGGGGACCAGCACCTGCTGTCAGCTTGCCCAAGTAGGGTGTCCTGACACCACTATGGTGGTGTCAACATTTCAACCTTTCCTTGTTGAGAACAGTTGTCCTGGGTGCACTGGTCTGTGACTGGAAATTCGTCCCCATGAGTGAATATACAGAAACCATTGTAAAAACCTAGTATCATTCCTTGTATCTACAGAGATCCTGCAAGCTCAAAAGAAAAAAATATATCCTTCTCCACTTAGAGACCTTTTTGTCCTTCATTTTTCAGACCTAGAGGTAATACCCCATTCCATCAGGGCCTGTACACAGAGCTGGAAATACAGATTATGTCAAAAAAAACTTTAATTTACTGCAGGAAAATAAGGCAATTCACATGAACGTCCATCAGATATCCATCAAATATATATGGCTAGGAAATTGTTTTTCATCCAAGCAGTCATATTGAATACAGTGGTACAACAAAAACGGTATTATGTCAGCACCCACAGAAAAAACTGCTTGGAAGATTGTGCAGGATCCAGCAAATTCCAAATCTGTATCTGGAGGAGGAAAAAAACCATGATCTTGGATTTTTATTTAGCCTGTGTTATATCTCAGTCATCACAGAACACCTCATAACCCAATGTCCAGGGGAAAAAACCAACAGGATAGTTGGCACAAGGTATTATCACGTGTAAGTCATGTTTTATGTTTCATGCAGCTGCATCAAAGACTGACATAGACCAGACGTTTCAAAAGTAGTCTAATGACAGCAAAGAATTATACTCAGGCTTTTGGTGAATTCTTTGCAGATGTGTCTTAATTCGAGAGTTAGCCTAAGAGTAATGCTGCCTTACACAACACAGGTTTCACTGACTATTTATGGGCATTTAATATTTCATTAGTTCCCTTTCTGAATGCCTTTCTTCTGCTGTGCTCATTCTGTACTTGTCTCTCCATCTGCCCTCTTTCTTTCTTTTGCAGACCGCAAGTTCATTGAATATTTTATTCCCAATTCCTTTCATGGTCTCTTCTATCCAAGCAACCCATCAACCCAGTGAGTTGAAGCTTGGTCCCCCATATGTTCGGGTTAGTAGAAAAATTATCCAAAAGAACTGAACCGCTTTGCTGTGGATATGTGTTGCCCATGTTCTTCTTCTTTTTAAATATGACATTGCACAGTGTTATTGGTATTTCAAGAAAATTCCACTTTCTGCTGGTACAGTTCATTTACAGCAGACTGACCATGCACTCACTGTGCACAGACAGTGCATGCAGAGTCACAGGAACAGCTGATCAAACACAACCAAGCTAAATTCGACTCGGTACATTTTCCATCGCCCATAAAAGAAATTTGTTTTTTATAGATTTTGTCTGGGTCTTGCTTCTGAGCTATAGGTGTAAAAATAAGACAGGAAGCTGGACAGATTTTCTTCTCTCAAGACTGTAAAATCACTCAATAAACCTCCTTCTATAATAAAACCCTTAAAATGATGGTTGGAATCTTGGCTCCACTGGAGTCAATAGTAAAACTACCATTCACATCAGAAGCAACTGACTTCTGTGCTAATGAAAGCCCTCTAACTACACCAGGTACACTCACAATGACTCAATATAATCAGTCATTATAAACTACGTACTTTTCTCCAGGTAGGATTGCAAAATTCTTAACTAATACTGCATTTTTAAAAATACTGGTTTCTTCCATCAGTAAAAGACTGCCAATATACCAACACCCATTAATGCTAAGCAGCAATTTAAAAAAGCACTCCTGAAGACACCGTGGAATTGAAACTGCCGGGGCAGGGGGGGAATGTTATATAGGCCAAATGAAATGGTCAAGGTTGTTCTATACCTCTGCTGGAAGCTGTTATCTCTAGAGCCAAAGTAAATGTTAAAAGCATGATTGGTCAAGATGGACTCACAAGGACACCTGGAAAATTCATACAAAACTAGGAGGAATTTGTAGACTGCTTCTGTGCCCAATATTTTGTTTCGACTGACCAAAGCATACCTGGTAAGTGCCCGGACAGAAAAAAAATTTCCAGCTTATCGCCTGTGAAACACCAGCAAAAATGGATTTGGGAGAGAGAAATTCACATTGTCAGCTGTCTGTTCACAGCACAGATAAAACCCGGTGTGTAATTGCAGCATTAGTCATCCTGGCTAACAAAGGCACCACAGTGCAGGCAGGGGACTGACAGCACAGCAGAGAGGTCATCATCTGTCTGAGGCACCACTTTCCTCACCAGCCTCCAGCACCAGCTCGGCAGGCGTGATGGGTGCCTGGGCTGGAGCGCTGTGCTTGCTGCCACCCTCCCTGCACCCTACCACTAGTTTGTCTCCTGGGTGGCTTCCACCCCTGCTCCCCTCGCACAGGGTTGGCACCCCCTGTCCCCAGCACAGAGGGGAGAGAAGTGGACATTCATGTTGAAGCGGTAACTGTCTCAATGCTCCCTTGCTTTTGGAGAAGGACAGTAGAGGAACAAAGAGGACAAAGCTTTTCCAAACCAGCCTCATGTCTGAGAAGGGGTGCTTCTGAATTCAAGCTTTGGGTTAACAAATGCATACCACTATAGGTGCGAAATGAAAGCCCCTTCTCTACCCATAGAAAACTCATTTGAAGATAAGGCTTTCTCACTTTCGGAGATTTTTTTTCAGCAAGTCAGCAACTAAGCAAGGGCCCAAATCCAGGAATAGATGTAACAATCTCATTGGTCCCTAAATAGTAGCAGGGGAAGAATATTTCTGAGAGTGACATCTCTTACATTGTCACTGTGTGCAACTATGGATGATCAGAATTGTAAATAATCTATCAAGCAGTGGTTTAGATTTGCCATCACTTCAAGTCACTAAATCAAGCATGGACATCTGTGAATATCCTAGCTCGTTCACAAGGCTGTGTCATGGGCCTGCATGGTCCAGGTGGAGGATATGATAACAATAGTTCTTTCAGGTATTAAAAGTTATGATCTTTGAATCTGCTTTGCCAGATTGGTTTGGATTTCTTTTCATTTCAAGATTTTGGGTTATTTAAATATTCATATGTGTCAGATAAGCATCAAAAACAAAAGTACAAAGCCCAACCTTTCAGGACATAAATAGATTAACAGATATTAGAGGGAAGGGTACCCAAAAGGCCTTAGCTTATTTTGGGCCCTTTCAGAAGTCTGCCATTAGAAAAAAAGCCTTCCCCAAGCCCCACTGTTAAGGACATTTGAAGTGGAAGTAGGTATTGTCCACAAGACAGGCACTCAAAATACCCTTCCTTCAGGGAACAAGGAGTTCAGAAGTGTGCTATAAGGAGCTAAAAGCATCTGAGGAGAACAGCTGTCTTAAAATACAGAATAAAGGCAGGAGGACTAAGGAGGCTGTTTCTTTTAAAGTTTGGAGAGTGCTGATACTGATCAAGAAAGTGTTTCACCGTAGCTAAGCTGGAGCACCCAGCGTTACATGAAACATAACAAACCTTCACCCGTGCTCCAGTGTCCTCCTCCTGCTGTGCTGAGGGGGAGCCATGCCAATTTATCCATCTCAAATTGTAAATTCCATCCACAGGCTGGAAGGAAAAGGGTTTATGTTTTTTCCTTCTACCTAGTCACCGAGGTCATATTGTTATAAACAGCAAGAGATTCTCTAGAGCTGCAAATAAACTGCCTGTCTTAACAGTGCCTGATTCTGCACAGAGGTAGGCATCACAGGTCTCTGCTGATACACATCATGCAGGAGTAGGACCGTAAGACCGCAGGATCTTAATCTTGCAATGAAGTGTGCACAGGATTCATACTGAAGCCATATAAATGCTGCAAACTGCAACACCGTTCACAAACAGGGAGCCTTTTTTCCTAGCATGGCAATGCCCCTGAACTGCAGAGGCATTGCCTCAGTAGAGCCCAGTAAATAATACAAGGTAATTTGCATGATTAATCATGAATTATTAAGCTTTTTTGTTAGCTTTTTGGTTCCACCTACGTGTTAATTAGCAGCCAGTCTCTCAGATCATCCCCAAATCATGCTGGCAATATACTGAAGGCTCTCTGGCTGGGAAAGGGAGAGGAAGATTTCAGGAAGGTCATTAGTGAAATGTGTGACATGTACAAATTTCAGACTTGATTATTTGTTTCAGACACCTTCGGAGTCCAACAAAGGGCACATAAAACCTGAAGCGTCTGAGGTGAGAAAGAGGGAGAAAGAAGAGCAGAAGCAAGGGGCAGAGAAGAAAGGAGGGTCCCAAAAAGCCATTTTCTATGGCTTTGTTTACATAGTTCTCTAATCCACTAACAAAAACCAAACCAAATGAAAAATAACCAAACAAAAAATAACCAACCCAAAACCCACAAAACAAAAAACCCCAACCAACCAACCAAAAAAACCCCAAAACCATATAAACAAACAAACAAACAAACATACAAAAACTACAACCCCCCCCAAACAAAACAACAGGACAAAGCTGTAGAAAAACTATTCCCAGATACACCCTTACCTGAAAGAGGAGCCTCATGATAACCCACCAATGGTCAATGCAGTGTGGGCCAGCAGGTTGGGAGGGGAACCGCACCTCAGCTGCCCATGCATTTGCGAGAGACCCAGGACCATGCTAGTCATGAGTACCAATTTCTGCACACGCAGATACAACATTTGCCTGGGATGTATTTGACATTTAAATATATAGGACCAAAGTTGCTCATAGTCTCTCTGGAAAGAGTTTTGTGTTTATCCACCCCCTCACTATAACCTTGGGGGACCTACCGCTCCCCATCATCTCGACTGAAACATCTTGTTTCCTCCTCCGAAGAATACGGCGATATAATTAATAGTAAGTAAGAGCTAACCCACAACTGTACGCATTCTCTCGTGTTCTCAGCCAAGCAAATCTTTCATTTTGTCGGGTAATTTCTTTTTAATGTGCTGGTTGCTATTATTTCTTGATAGTGATAAAAGACCTGAAGCAAAACTCTTTTCAGAGAATTTGAGAGAAAAAAAAAAAGAAATCTTTGTTGGCTGAAAGGAGCATATTTAATGCATGCAGAAGGTGTTAATTAAAAATATTTAAAGCTGACATTATAGCCCTAAAAATCAGGAATATTTTGAGTCTCAAATGTCTCAGTTATCATCACAGAACATGTCTGCCATGGCACCCATTTCTTTGCCCTGAGGCATTACTATAAAATTAAAAATGGGTATTTGGAACTGGAAGCTTTGATCTAATTGAATTTGTGGTAGGATCAAATCATAATATGCCCATGATTTGCTGATCTCATTCCTCCCTTCTGGTGAGGGTTTGTCAAGTGATACTAATGGACACTTATAACCTACTAAGAGATTTGCTACAAAGTAAGCTGAATCTTGACCATGTAATTTATTGTTGTGTGGACACTTAACAAAACAAAACCCAGCCAAACAAAAAACCCAAAACAAAAGAAAAAAAGCATCAAACCCACCCCAAATTTGTATAGACACTAAATGGCAGAGGAAGCTTCCAAGCTGCTATAATTTGGTAGGGGAGACATTTACCTACGTGTGGTTTTCTTCAGCTGGCTTAGTGCACACCACACCGCAAAGTTGAAAATCAATTAATTTTGGAAACAATTTCTTTTTATACACTCTCTTCTGTGGATCCAATTTCTCATCAGTTCAGGGAATTCTTTTGGCATGAGCAGAGGTAAAACTGATGAATGTTAAATCTCTGCAATGTAAAAAAAAGTGGTGCTTACCCGAAATACAGATGTGTATATACATATACCCAGATAAACACATTTTATGTACATATGAAGACATGATCAACGCATAGCTTTTATTTACTTGTAGGTAGAGGTTCTAAATAAAAATAACAGGGTTTTATCCTTTAAGATCATGGCTAGAAAAAAGGTGACTTTTGCAAACGAGAAGTGGCATCAGTCGTCAGTGAGTGTATGGAATTTGAAATAGCAAAGCACTTGAACATGAAAGTTTGGCATAGAAAAGAAGGGTGAGTAATTTAAACCCACTCAGGAACAGGTGTGACTTGTTCATAAACCAGTTATGAAAAAAATTTGTTCAATTACTCCTCTCTGGTAAATAACAAATTACCATAGCAACTCAATTTTCAAACAACATATGCATATGTTTTGTTTCAGAAAAGCTTGGTCAAAACCTGCATTTTACTACCAAACCACGCCTCCCTTCCTAACTTCAAGATCCAAATCTTAGGAACTTCCAGCTCCTTCTTTACACGTACTGCCTTGACCATGACCTGAAGCCACCACCTTGAGGCTGACTGTATTGCTTAATCCATGCTTTAAAAGTATTCTGCCTATTGTGGAGACCAAGGCATCAGACCAAGGCATCGAACCAAGCCAGCCGGTACCTTTTGTGATAGGGAGAGTAAATAGCTGTCATTTTGAGGGTGGATTCCAAATGATTCGTTAAAATCAGGTGGTTTTTATCAGCAATTGCAAATAACCTGAGGCATGTGCATGCATATGCATGTACGCAACCGTGTATTTAAATTTATAAATATATTTGTTTGTGGTAGTGGTTAGGAATTTGTAAGCATTTTGATTTTCAGGAAGTGGGGAATTACTCAAAGGGGGGTCTGATCGGAATTCGAATACAAACGCGTACGGGGAGGCTGTGGAATTTAACTGAGTGACCACACAGAATCCAAACCCTTGTGTAAAGCAACACGCCCACACAGAGCAGAAGGGCTCCCAAACCTCGAGCAAAGAAGCAGTTGTTGGATTGTTCACCAGCAACAATCCATCTGCAGCATGCAACACTAGCACAATTTGTGACTAAACCTTCTTAAGAAGTAATCTAAAAGCTGACGGTGCCAATGTCACCAGACCTGGACCTGAATACAAATATGCAAGAGTTAGTTAGGTAACATCATTTTAATACCCTGAATCTTTAAAATATGCATGATCTGGAACTCGCACCGTGAAGAATGGCTATTTTTGTACATATTCATGTACTGAGGAGTGTCTCACCTGTTCAAATTAACCTGTCCAGGTTCAAAGTAGTCTCCAAGTGGTCTTCAGGCTTCGAGAAGCAATCAGAATCTGCTGTTGTTGACAGGCTTCCATTTTGGAGTCAGCAACAAATGGGAGTTTACTCAATGTTCCCATAACCATCTGTTGCCTCCACAACGGTAATTTCAGTCCAGATTCTCCTATCTTATGTACATTTACACAATTTAGATGGCCAAAAATATCAGAATGGGCAGCAGGATAGCAAACTTTTCAAATTGAAAGAGTCAGTGTATCTCAGATCCATTTCTGATTTTATAAATCTGCACCAGAAGGTGAGCCCAGTGAAGATAAACCCCACATGCAATTGTAAGCTCTGCTGCTCCATACCCATTTTTCTAAACAGTAGTAGAAGGTGAAGTAGAACATACAGGCACTTACTCCTTGGCCAGTCTCATCTCATCTCCTAGTTCATTTGGCATCATTTTTGCACAAAGAGATTCTCTGAACCAAACTACTCAATCGTCAATAAATGCAGTGAAACAAATCTCATTCCAATGGAAATATGCAAACAGTAATACATCTCTTGCCTGAAGAAGAATTCCCTGCTTGTACCACAGTAATTTTTCTCACAGAATTATCTTGCTTTAGTTGTTCATTCTAGAAGCTTTTAAATGAAAGAGGAAAATCCACCAAAAAAAAAAAGAAAAAAAGAAAAGCCATCAACAAACCACCCCTCAACCTCAACCCAGCAAACACTTGCCGATAGTTGATCGAGTTCCCCTATGTCCAGTGACCCCAATCAAACTTCTTTTCAGGTCACTCCCCATAGGTTACATCTGTAGCAGCACTTTAGTCTGAGGCAGGTGCACACAGAATCACAAGGTTGGAAAAGACCTTTAAGATCATCAAGTCCAATCATTCCCGTCCTATGCTAAACCATGTCCCTAAGTACCTCATCTACCCTTTTTTTAAACACATCCAGAGAAGGTGACTCAACCACCTCCCTGGGCAGCCTGTTCCAGGCCCTGACAACTCTTTCAGTAAATTTTTTTTTTCTAACATCTAATCTGAACCTGCCCTGGCACAGCTTCTTGCCATTTCCCCTTGTCCTATCTCCTGTCACCTGGCTGAAGAGACAATTGCCCACCCCTCTACAACCTCCCTTCAGGTAGTTGTAGGTGGTGATAAGGTCTCCCCTCAACCTCCTCTTCTCCAGACTAAACATCCACAGCTCCCTTAGCCGCTCCTCATAGGATTTTCCCTCCAGCCCCTTCACCAGCCTGGTTGCCCTTCTCAGGACTTGCTCAAGGACTTCAATGTCCTTATGGTGAGGAGCCCAGAACGGGGGACAGTACACTCTTGAAAAAAGTCTCCCAGTTGTCCTCACTTGTACTGCCTGGGTTGAAATCACAGAGAGGAGTCACTTTGCACAACTTGGGTTCCTCGCAGTGGAGCTAAATTGGGAGATGCATTTCAGGGGAGCACCTAAGGCCCTCCAGCCACTCACGGGTGCTCAGTCCAAGCAGGAGGGCTAGAGCCAGGCTGGAGTTAGGTCTCATGAAATGCAGACAAGCACTGTGTCCATAGCCTCAACTGCTTTGCTTTGCAGACCCTTTCCTCTACAATTGAGCTGTTTAATAACATAGATGGAGGTTCTGCCACAGAGATCTCCTACAGAAGGCTTTCTTACATGGAGTGATTATGACAGTGGGATTTTATTGATATATTTGGTCATATTAACACCTTTTCATCTTCGTGTTGAGGTAAGAAATGCAATTCTACACAGGTATAAAGTTATCATATCCTTGCCATAAACTGAGTGACATGATAACTTGTCTTGTCAGATAGTTTCACAGTGCTATGCATCAGCTGGAAGGCTGAGAATGAAGCAAATATTCAAAGGGGTTTTTTCTATCTTCCCTCAAGCCACAAGGAGATGTAAGTACTGATGTGAAATGACAGTACATTTTATTTAGGAAAATTTTGCCGAGTTGCTTTAGCCCAAGATGGCAGCTATTATGTAAGTAGCAACATCTTCTCTTTCAAATTCTTCATTTTCTCTTTTTTTTTGCAGGCCAAAGCTGCATGAGCTCAGTAAGTATTCCTTTTAGATAATGATAACAGAGCAAAGTGCTTAAATCAACACACAAAACTTAAAAAGACATAGGGGCTTGAATTAAAATAGCCCCTCCGAACATTATCCTGATGCCTGATGCATGCACAGGTAGAGTAAAAATACAGCAATAGCAGCTGGAGATGGGACAAATGTGAAGGTAAAAATCCTTTTGTAGCTTTTAAATTCCAACTTTAGAAGGCTTGATTCTAGATGCAATGACTGTCACACAGCCATAGAGTATCCCCTTGATCCAGAAGGTTCATCCCTTGGACTCTGACTCCCTGCCTCTCCCACAGTCTGAGAGGTAGCAATGCAAGACTGCATCTTTCCTTGGCCTCGGGGGAACATCTAGTCAGCATGGGTATCCCAACACAGCTGTTATCTGAGGTTTTCAAGATTATCACTACCCATGTTACTGCAAGAGACATGCAAATGGAAGTGAAACAGTAACAGACAGGTGCTGTTCCTTGCCTCAGCTTTCTAATCACTCTTGGACGCTACCTGGTTGCTGCAGTGTGGGACTGTTCGTCAGTGTTATTTTAGCCAGTGCCTCACTGCAATCCATGAAGAACTTAGTGATTCCTTATAGTAGGCAGTTGCTGAATTATATTGGTCAGAAAAGAGAAAAGGCAAAAGACAACTCAAGCTTCATAATTTCTTCTGGAAAACTGAGTAATGAGACTTAACAAGGAGAAGAGCTGCTTTAGATACAGTTCCTCAACTTTTTTAATCAGGGAGTCACTACATCTTTTTGGAACACCACTTGACTGCTTTTCATTGACAGCCAAATTAAAATTTACATAAGCTTTGAGCAGTCATTTATTAGTTTTATTTTTCCACATTGTGTTTTGTATTTTCATGTTTAAGAATGTGTGTATTGGGGGAATATTTTTTTAATGCAGTTGTTCTGTGGCCCACGTTCTGGTGTGTCATGGAGTTTGTGCATCCTGGGGACAATGGGCTGTTAAGCACTTCTGAGTGCAGCTACATTCTTCTACTAGAGCCTGGAGTGTATTTCACTCAGAGACCATAATCAGGCTGTTGCAGGTTTTGCTTTGTGTTCTCAACCAACAGCTTTCTTTAACCTTAGCTGGTACTACAGCCAAGAGAAATTTCTTCCCATACCTCTAAAAAAAACTACACTCCCACTCTTTTATTCCAAATGTTAGTTGCATTTTTAAATCCTTTATTACAATAGATAGCAGCCTCCTTGTTAAAGCTTCTGGGGAGGTCCCACAAGGTCAGCTTTGTCATTTTGGCTTTCCTGAGTTGGTTTACCTTAGTCTATGTGTGGTTAGATACTGGTTTTCAGAGTCACAATTTATCTTGCTCTGTAGCTTTGGACAGAGTGTGAAATTTAACCTAAAGGTCCCTGCACTTGAAGCACTCTCCAAAAAGTAACAGGAATTCTAAAACTACACAGGGTTTATCCCAGTTCTACTGGCATGCTAGTAATTAAAATTGAAATTGTTCTTGCCACAAGAGCTGCAGAGCAGCATAACCCTCCTCGTCTTCCGCTTCCCCCAGCCTCAGCGGCACAGTCGCTGGTCCTCTGTCCAAAGTCAGCTTTAGGGCTCAATTTCTTCCCATACCTTCAAAGCAAAGAGACTGTCAGAAGCCAAAGTGGCTGCAAGGAAGATCTAAGAAACTGTCAGATGCTCTGCGTCTCAAGAATTTGCTTGTGTTAGATAAGCTCCAAGCCTAGCTGGGCATTGAAGGATCAGCAGTCCACATTTACCCCTGTGTCCCACAGAAAGGACACAGTCTTCCCACCTACAGCTCTGGAGGTGAATCAAGGAGGGTATATGTGTGGCATGGTCACTGAATTAAAGTGTGCTGAGGAAATAACGGGTCCTCTAAAGATTGTTTTTTAAATCTCTTGACATTTCAGAGTTACGATGATGGACCATTTGTGTCCGAAAATAGGGTATCTTGGAACCCCTGTCATTACATGACAAATCAGGACACTGCTGACATTTCCTTGCTCCGTAACAGACCTGAACTCTGTGGCTATCTTACAAGGAAAACTGTGCAAGTACCATCACTTGAGAATTCAAAACTAGGCTGAACAATTCACCAGCGAATATGCAGTAAGAAATAATCATCTTCTGACAAGTGACCTAGACAAGGAGGCCAAGCAGGACTATTCCAGCTTTTACTTTTATTATTCCTCACTGTGTAATTATTTGGAAAGGCATAAAAGTTCCTATCAGTTTAGAGACTGGGTATTTATATGCAAAACTCATAGTACAAATCTCAGTACAGGGAACTGCACTTTGCAAATAACATTTTCAAGAGCATTTCTGGAATTCCGTTTCTGTCAGGGACCCTTGCAAATATCTAGCCAACCTAAATAACAGCTATCCAGATTTCTTTTAAATTCTGACTTTGCTTCATCGATTCTATTTTGATACTATAATAAAATGGCACTGTGTAATTTTATTCTTTTCTTCATTCATAATTGCCCTTTCAATTTTGAAAATAATGCTTCTCGCTAACTGCAATGTGAGCTGCATTCAGTTTGTTATGTTATCTAAATTTGAGCAAATATTATAAAGCTTGTGCAGTTCCACCAAGGGACAGAATGTTCTCATTTCTTCAATTACTCACATTTGAATATAATGTTCACAAAGACATTTGCACTTGTTCTTCTTTCTTATAATTGGAAACCTTAAGATTAACACTGTTGTTTAAAATAAGATGCATTTGAGTCAACAAGTCTTTCTAAACTTAATTTTCAGCACTGCAGGTTACTCATTTCTTTTCTGTTCTGGCTTTCATTCAGAAGCAAACACATCTATCACACAAATGTACATTTTTAAATATTCTTTCTGATTTAGGCTCAGTTTGTCACAGAGATACTGGCCTAATTATGCCTGCTCAAACACTGCAAATATTGAAAACATCCTTCAAAGAGATGGGTCTTTTACTAAATTCAGTAGAAATCATCCCATTGGGGAACTGCATTAGTGGGCTCGATCCCAAGCCTACCACCACTTAAGCATAACCACCCAGCTTGCAGCTTAAACCATGGGTGGCTACACTACAGATGTGTGTGAGGAAAGACTCATCATCTCATGAAATGATGCTGTGTATCAACAAAGTGCAGAGCTCTTGGAATGTATCCGAGCCTTTATCTCTGGGATGGGTTGATCCTGGCTGGAAGTCAGATGCCCACCAAAGCCAGTCTGTCACTGACTTCCTCAGATGGGCAGGGGAGAAAATATATAATGAGATCCTTATGGGTCCAGATAAGGACCGGGAGAGATCATTCAGCAACTAACCTCATGGGCAAAACAGACTCAACACTGAATAAAATGCATCTAATTTAATACCCAATCAAAACAAAGTTGAACAATGAGCAATAAAAACAAATCTTAATACACCTCCCCCCGCCCCTCCCTTCTTCCTGGGCTAACTTCACTCACAATTTCTGTCCCTCCTCCCCCTAGGAGGCACAAGGGGACACGGAATGGTGGTTGGGGTCACTTAATCACATGCTGTCTCTGCTGCTCCTTCCTCCTCAGAGGGAGGACTCCTCACATTCTTCCCCTGATCCAGTGTGGGCTCCCTCCCCCACCAGACAGTCCTCCACCAATTTCCCCAACGTGAGTCCTTCCCACAGGGGGTGCAGTTCTTCATGAACTGCCCCAACACAACTTCCATGGGGTGCAGACATTCAGGTTCACACTGCTCCAGCATGGGTCCCCCACGGGGTCACAAGACCCCCAGCAAGCCTGGTCCAGTGTGGCTGCCTCTTTCCACAGGATGCAGGTCCTGCCAGGAGATTGCTCCAGCACAGGCTTCCCACCAGGTCACAGCCTCCTTCACGTGTTCCCTCCGTGCTCCAGTGTGGGGTCCTCCAGGTCTGCAGGTAGAATCTCTGCTCCCCATCATCCTCCATGGGCTGCAGGGGGACAACCTGGGTGATCTGGGGGTCAGCCTCTTCCCACAGATAACTAGCGATAGGACCAGAGGGAATGACTGCAAGTTGCACCAGGGGATGTTCAGGTTAGAAATTAGGAGACATTTCTTCTTGGAAAGATTGGTTAGGCATTGAAATGGGTTGCCAAGGAAGGTGGTGGTACTCACTGTCCCTCGGGGTGTTTAACAAGAGTTTAGATGAGGTACTTACAAACATGGTTTAGTAAGTAATACAGGTTGTAGGGAGATAGTTGGACTAGATGATCTTGGAGATCTTTTTTTTTTTTAACTTTTATGATTCTATGAACCCGCTTCACCACGGTCTTCTCCACAGGCTTCAGGGGAATCTCTGCTCTGGCACCTGGAGCACCTCCTCCCCCTTCTTCATTGACTGTGGTGTCTGCAAAGTTTCTTACATCTTCTCACTCCCTTCTCTGGCAGCAAAAAGCCACTGCTTGCAGGTTGTTTTTTCCTTCTTAAATATGTTAACACAGAGATGCTACCACCATCACTGGCTTGGCCTTGATCAGTGGCAGGTCTGTCCCTGAGCTGGCTGGTATTGGCTCTGTTGGACCTAGGGGAGGCTACCATAAGCTTCTGGCAGAAGCCACCCCTGCAGACCCCACCACCACCACTATCAAAACTTTGCCACACAAACCCAAAAAAAGAGTATCTCCATGTACAAAAGGACAACCAGAATAAGCATGTTTGCATAGAGCTGAAAAGGACCTCCTGCCTCATTGTGCCTGGACAGCTGATATTACAAGCAATCATGCCATATTAGCTGTCCAAGCAACCTGCAGAGCTGGATTCCTCACTGTCTCACACCTCACGCAGTCATCCCAGCCTGTACTTACTACTTGAGGTCCGTGGCCCCACAAAATCTGCTTTCTGCCGGTCTGTTGGCAGAAAGCAGCTGACATTCTGGATTCATCAGGCTTATCCTGTGTCAGAACAGGAGGTCTCACTGGATGGAGAATGGCATGACAGGGCTCCAGTTCCAGCCTGGGTGGCCTTCCAGGTTTCACTAGCCATTAAGCCTCACACATAAAAATAAAGCCAGCTTCAGTTTTGGATTAATCTTTTAAAGCTGTCTTTGAACTTGGAAAATAGAAACCCTTGATTTGGAATAGAAATGGTGATGCTCCCCAGCTCCAGCAGGACACTGCTGATGAAGTCCATTGCTGGCTGGAGAAATTGGACAGCACAGCACCCCAGGCTCACAGCCATGTTCCCCCATGGGCATATGAGGGACAGAAGTGGACCTTCTCCAAGGTTACTGCCCCACAACCTGTTTTACACTGCTCTGGAGAAACCAAAGCTCCTCTCTTTTGAGTCTTCTTTTCTTTTTTTACTATTTTCCCAGAACCATACGTGTGTTTTTATAATAGAGATTAATTACTGAAACATGGTGAGTTTTGACAGCAGAAGGTAACTGCTGTCTGGAAATAGCATGAAGTGTAGAATGCTTTCACAAGCACACAATATGAAGAAGGATGTTGCCAAATTAGTGGCTAGAAACAAGGAAACAGAGACATTTTATTTAAGCAGTGTGGTATTTAGTGTCACAAACTGAAGGGAAATCCAAATGCAGAATAAATAAGACATAACAAGTGGATTAAGGACATAGGTTTATGCTCATAGTGCATGCTTATAAGTAGGAACAACGTGTATCTATGCACATTTGAATCTGGGTGTATGCAGAAAGAGATTTTTATATTTTTTTCACTCCAGGGCACAGCTCAGAAATCTTAATTAATTATGCATAGTAAGAATAGTCATATGAAACATCATACTTGACGTCCACTCTCCAGTAAAGTGTGTGATACTGGTGAGCAGCCATGCCTGGCCTGAACGGGAGCATCCATTTCTTCCTGTTTAATGGAGCAGGCCACCCAGCTCTTTATGCGTGGGAAGTTTGACACACATTCATTTGCCTGAGATGAACAGAAAGCAAGGCCAGCCTTCAACAAGTGAGGTTTGTGTCTGCATGTCTTTTTTGGTTCCCCAAAAATTATGTTCTCGTTAAAATGTCACCTTACAATAATCCTTTAATGTACTGGCTTCTGCCTTCATTAGCTGTTGAACCAAAGCTAGTAACGGAAAAACAGATTACCTTGAATTTATGATGGGCTAATTCCACTCCTGTTAGCTGCAGTGATAAATCACCCTTTGTTTACAATTGAAAGACCAGTAATTTTGAGCAGAATGAAGAATGGATGGAAAAATATAGTTTTAACTATTGGCGCAGATTATTATGGAGCCACAAAGCAACAACATGGTCAACAAGTAAAATGTAAAAACAAGTTCTGGTAAAGCCCAGTGATTAATGCTTTCAAGTTGCACTCATTTTAACCAGTGAAATATCCCACGTCTGACAATGGGATTTGACCCATGGGGAATTCTCTGTCACAGAGACAGCATTTTTAAAGGGGAGAAGGAATCTAAGACATCTTCACAAAGACTTCTTTTCTGGAAGGTGACTACCCAAAACGTTTCTGAACTGAAAGCAATCTAGGGAACTGAAACTTTTCAGGAAGTAATTGGGGACTGAAAGTAAAACTGGGGCTGAAACCGAACATTAACTCCTGTAGCCTGAACCCTGGGAGGGGCCAGGGGGTGGGTATCCTTCCACTGCCTTTAGAGTCTCTTTTGATGCTTCTTTGAGACAGCATCAGGGCCAGCACACATTCTGCAAAGTCCTGAAGCATGTATAAAGACACATGCACACTGGTCAGGCAGCAGAGGTCTAAGTTATGCTTGTGTTTCTCTGGCTCAGGGATCTCCCAAGAGCTACACAGGTTAATTTTGGCTTATACGACCCCTGCAGGTGCCCCATTGGAGCACTGACTCCTGGTCTCAACAAGAATTAATCTGTATTGGAAAGATCCTTTGGGAGATATTTCTCTGGCTGCATGGAGTAGTTCAGTTTTAATATACTGAAATGTACCCGAAAATCTTTAATTTTTAAATGGAACCACCTGAGGAAACAAATGAAAAAAATACTTAGGAGAGAGAGTAGAAATCATGATAAAGTCAGTAGTATCCAAAAGGTACCAGGTCTTATTCACAAAGAAAACTTGCACAGAGCATCTTTTGGGGCAGACAGCAATTTTTATTGTTCTTGTAGTTGTTGTTGTGGTTGGTATTATTGTAGTTATTATTATATTTATCTATTTATCCTGCTCAAAAAGCACAGATAGAAAAAGGCAATGAATAGGAATCTCATGCAGTATCATTTACTGGTTTATTATAGTGCAGGAAAAGGTCCCACCTTCTTAGGCAAGCAAAATGAGTGGCGATTCATTATCATGTGTTAGAGAGGTGATGGTGAATCCAAATTTGTAACACTAAGCAGCCACACTGTATGTGAAAAAAATTTAAAAATCTGAGAAAACATTTAGAAGCTTTTCCTAAAGGCTTTCTTGTACCTGTCAAAATACACTGCAAGTCTGTAGAACGTAGATGATATGCATGAAAATTTGTGTTAAAATGATCAGGCTCTAAAGCAACAGAGTTTCATTTCTTCTGCAAGTTAGTTTCTATGTCTGTACATATCTAATTATCTACCTATACCTTTCCTTTTATTTTCCAGCAGCTGTGATTTATCTGTTCTATTTTGAAAAACGTTGTAAAAGCATAGAATACCAAGTGAAAAAAAAGGTAAAAAAAAAACCCAAAAAGGATGCTGTTGGGACAGAAGTTCCCTAGGGACAAAATGAAATGAAACATTTTAGATCATCAGGAAAATACCATGTCAGCCTCCAATAAAGGGCAGAATTTTCATTTGACTGGTTCGAAGAAAGCAATCGTCAGGTCTCGTTCACGTTCCTTTGGCTTCCCAAGTGACAGAAGGCTGTGGTTAGGTTATAGATTTAACTGTTGAGGTGAGAAAACTTCTATTAATTTTTTTCTTTTCCATCTCTCTCTTTGGGTTATGAACTGGGCTTCTGTATTCTTATGTAGGATTTATTGCCTTGTCTCAGATGGAAGGATAAGTGAATACGCGGATAAAAGATGTGGCTAATGTAAGAGGCAATCTTATTTAGACCATCCACAGAAATTAGTTGTTTGGGGTTTTTTTAAAATCTTGCAACTATCTTCAAGGAAGGTTTAGATTAGATATTAGGGGGAAGTTTTTTACAGAGAGAGTGGTGAGGTGCTGGAACAGGCTGCCCAGAGAAGTAGTGGATGCCCCGTCCCTGGAAGTGTTCAAGGCCAGGTTGGATGAGGCCCTGGGCAACCTTGTGTAGATCCAGGCCTGGAGGCTGGTGACCCTGCCTGTGCCTGTTAGAGCTCTATGATCCTTGGGGTCCCTTCCAACCCAGACCATTCTATGATTCTATGATTCTATGATTCTATGATTCCTCTTAACTTCAATAACTGAAGAATCTCATTCTTACTCTGGAATTGATTCTTACTTACTACATTCAGAAAGGGATTTAGTATTGTCCAGAGAACAAAGTTTATCAGACTGAGAGATATTTGTTTTACATATGAACTGAAACCTGCTGCAAACTCTTCCTTCAAACTGCAAAGCAACTGATTTCTGTGTTTTATTTTATAAAGTCTCCCTGAGTGTGTCTGTCAGGATTCTGACAGCTGAGACACTGTGAGAATATCTTCATTTCTTCATCCATTCGGTTGTTTCACTTATTTGAACCCAAACTCCTTCAGGGTGTTCTTCAAATGTACAATGTGATCTTTCATTGTACATGATATAAGGAGATTTCACTGTTGCAATTTTTATTTGACTCGCTGATATTTGCTGGTTTTCCTAACGTTCCTGACTCCTTGGCTGAAGCAATTAAATAGGAGTTTCAGAGAGGTGAGTTCTTTGCACTTGAGGTTAAAGGAAGAAATTTTTTAAAACATGAAAATTAAAGCAAACACAGAGAACCCAGTTCTTCTGATAGTAAGGTTTTAAATCCTTTCACTACTTATTAGTATTCACCATTAACAAAAGTGCTGCAGTATTATACATTGTATATAATAATAAAAATGTTTGCTAAAAATGATCTTTCATTAGCAAGCAATAAAGCTACTGATTCAACAATGAAATTTAATCAAAAACTAATAACCCATGTGCCCATGTGAGAATGTATTGTCTCTGTGGCTGCGGTTCTCCTCCCAATACCATGAGAAAAAACTTGGCTCTCTTTGCCTGCCTTGTTTTTGTGCTGACAGTTGTGAAGGTCTGTCTTTATAAATGATTACAACAGCCCCTTTCTATCAGTCACCATACTATTTTAATTTAACCATGCTGTCTTGTCCTAATTCGTATTCAATATGCCCTGAAGGTGTTTTCTCATCTTCCCCAACAAATTTGGAAGAAAATCTTTCAAGTGTTTTCTGATTTGTACTTATTTCAGCATCTGTCCCTAATGTTTCTTTGTTTCCTTAGCCATGGCTCCACCCTTCAAACTTTCTGTATAGATCACTCACTAGAAAAATCATTTTGATAAGGTGGTTCTGAAAAGAATGAATTGCTCTCTCCTGCCAGGTGATCAGTGATTGTTACACCTAATTGCAGTCATTGGTCTGTCTCTCTGAGTGTTGTATGCCTGAGTTCCACTCAGGATGAGCCCAAAATTACTTTCTTCAGCCTTTTCACAGAGGCTTTCTTGGTGATTTTGAAGCTTTGATTCCTTCTAGTCTATAATGGAGGGGTCTTTAGGAGCACCTACAATTGTCAAGCAAGCTGGAAAGAGCATGGGTCTGGTTTGTTACAGTTTTTTTCACTGGCAGATCCTCTCCTTCCTCCCTTCTGGGGAATCTTGAATTAGAATCATAGAATCACAGAATGTGTTAGGTTGGAATGGACCTTTAAAGGTCATCTAGTCTAACTCACCTGCAGTAAGCAAGGATACCTTTAATTTGTTGCTCAGAGCTTCATCAGACCTGACCTTGAATGACTCCAGGGATGGGGCCTCCACCACCTCTCCGGGAAACCTGTGCCAGTGTCTCACCACCCTCACAGGGAAGAATTTCTTCCTAATGTCTAATCTAAACCTACCCTTCTCTAATTTAAAACCATCGCTCCTTGTCCTATCATTACATGCCTTTATAAACATTCCTTCCCCATAGGCCCCTTCAGGTACTGAAAGGTTGCTATAAGGTCACCCCAGAGCCTTCTCTTCTCTAAACTGAACACCACCAACTCTTTCAGCCTATCTTCACAGGAGAGGTGCTCCAGCCCTCTGATCATCTTCATGGCCTTCCTCTGGACTGACTTCAAGAGGTCCATGTCCTTCTTGTGCTGAAGGCTCCATTGCTGGATACAGAATTCCAGGTGAGGTCCCACCAGAGCGGAGTAGAGAAGCAGAATCGCCTCTGTCAATCTGCTGGTCACACTTCTTTTGGTGCATCCCAGGTAGCAATTGGCCTTCTGGGCTGCAAGTGCACATTATTGGCTCGTGTACAGCTTATCATCCGTGAGTATTCCCAAGTCTTTTTCCTCAGGGCTGCTCTCTGTCACATCATCCCCCAGCCTGTATTCATAATGAGCACTGTCCCGACACAAGTTCCATCCCTCTGGCGTGTTGACTGCACCCCTCAGATTGGTGTCATCTGCAAACATTCTGAGGGTACACTCTGTCCCACAATATTGTTGATGAAGATATTAAACAACATTAGTCTCAGTGTTGGGCAAGTTGAAGTCAGCATTGTGCTTACCAACCAGTGAGAAATACATCTATCAACTTCCAGGGTCTAGCTTTGTAGCCCAAACACCTTTTCCAGTGTTAACACAAAAGTTTGTGGTGAAGATTTCAGCTTATGCTGCATCAGGATGTTGCAAATCTGTATGTTAAACATGCTTCTTACCTAAATAATTCACCATAGCACATCGCAGGAATTCCTGGGAAAAAAAAAAATGTTAATAATTTAAATCAGTTTCAAAGTAGTGAGTGATACAACACACAATAGAAACAGAAGAAAGCAGGGACAGGAGCATTTATTAATATTATGACAATACGGAAAGTTAGAACAAAGACTTAAAAAATGCTAACTAACATTTTAAAAAAATTAAATTTTACAAAATACTTGGGAGTTTTGGAGTTTGTATTTAAGGAAAGAATTACTAATCCTTTCCTGAGTTTATTTGTTCCAGCACCCTTACTCAAGTACAAGGAATTCTGCAAACAAGATAAAAAAACAACATAATACCATAAAGCAGTTACTTATAGCAAACAGATAGAAGCAGGTAGGCAGCACTTAACCAGCTGCTAAGGCAGCGAAGGGCAGGGGTGGCTTCTGCAGCTCCTTGGAGCAATTCCTCAGTGTTGTAGGGTTATCCTTGTCCTCCTGCTCCTGATGGCACCCACCATTTGGCCTGAGAGGCTGATGCTTCCCAGCTACTAGCCACTGATGTGCATGACTCCCTAAAGCTTTTCCTTTACTCTTTCACATCTTTCCACACTGATGTTTTTGCTTTTGAATCCTCCAGCTACTTCTGATCCTATCTGAACAATCCTACTTCTGCCTGTAATGTTACTTCCCTTATCTCCATACAGACATTCTTACAGCTTTTTTCTGAGCAGTCTGGGTGGAGGTTATGCAGCTATGGCATGTCAGAGCTGAGCTGTGGTTCCAGGTACCCAGTCAGAGAAACCCTGGGTGGCAGGAGGAACCTTACAGCAGGGGCTACAGAGCAGGGAGTGGGGGTTACAAACAAAGTAATAAATGCCTAAATACATCAATATAAAACTCTGGTGGTTTCTATCAGCATAATGTAACCACAAACAGGAAAAAGTTCCCCGTGAGTTATAAATAGCTTACTCCTGCAAGCTATCTAGTTACAAAAGATTTTACACGGCAAGCAACCTACACCTAGGACAATCCACACGATTTTTCACACTGAGATAGTACATCAAATGCTTGGCCTGGCATCCCTAAGCTCCCATAACTCCTAACCTACTGAGAGCTTCAGAGACACAACATCTGGAAGGCTGGACCCGAAATGACAGAAAAGTGTTGAAGGTCATGCGAAATAATTTACCTCAGCTTTGGGTATTTGAACGATGAGAAGGCTCTTACTCATTGGAAATGTTAGGAAGCATGTGAGAAACAGAAATTTATAGATCCATAAATTTTAATGCTAGAAAAATCATCTAATCTGGCCTGCATATCATAGGCCATGAAATTCTACCAAGTAATTGCCCCATGAAGCTCATAAATTTGGGGCTAAAATAGCAACTATCTCCCCATAGTAACAATTACCAGATAGCATCAGGAAACTGTTTTTTAAGAGTAAGAGAGGGGGGAAAAAATTTAGAAAGAAATTTGCTAATGCAACTCTATCCACCCCCTTTTTCTATACAAGCCTGATGGAAGTTTTCAGAAAGCTGTACTGCAGCACAATTACAGAGAGTAAATGAGAAGTACCTGTGCAGTTTGCACATGACATTGCACTTCTTGAGTATCTAGCAGCTACAGAGAAGACGATAATAAATTATCTTTATGCAGCCAGCAAGAAATGGGGAGTTAAAATAAACACGAAGAAAACTAAAGGTGGCATAAAGCATTTACACCCAAGAAAAAATACTCTTGGTAAATGGAAAGTAATAAAAAAGCTGAAGCATACATTTACCTTCCATAGCTTTTCACTTTAGAAAATGATGATCATGAGAAAGAAATTATCAAAAGAATTTGGATAGATGGAGAGCATCTGAAAGGTCAAATGCAGTTCTAGAAAACAACAGAAGCAGAGAAGATTACTGGCTGGGTAGGTCCTTAGCTCTCTGTGGCCTATTGACCTATGCCAGAGCAGGAAAAGTGGGTGAAAGAACAGCAGAAGTAGGAAAAAAAAGAAAGCAAGATGGTACATGAACAGTGGAGCTAAGGGGACCTTCTTTCACAGGGATTAGTCTTGCGTGGCCCAAATCGCATCTACTCACCTCTAGAACAAACACTCCCAGTGTACTGCACATAGGTCTCCCCAGGGTCTCACAGCCTTTGCCCCAAACTGTTCCCCGTTTTCTTCCCAGTGCTCCCACACCACACAGTATGCCCCACCTGCCCGTACATCTCTCAGGGGGTTGCTGGCTGGGCGTGAGACAACACATGCAAGAGAGCACAGGACTACAGACATCCTGACACCCCGACTGCCTGTGCTGTCTGTCTGGGTGGCTGCTGTTAACCAGAACTAAGTCATGATCTTTCCACTCAGAAGGAGCATTAATAGCATCAGTCTTCTCTACTTGGTCCTTGATTATGACAAAATTTGTAAGACTTTGTAATCTTTGAGGCATCTGCTTAAATTTGCTAAAAAGAGACAAGGTGTGAGAAGAGATAGTGGAGGACAGTGAGATAAGGCAATCTTATTAGACACATCTCTTATGAAACCAGGCCAAAAAAGAAGATGTGTAATTTATGCAGTAAGGGAAAACAGATAATAAAACATGCCACCTTCACAGGATTAAAACCTGACATGCAGGCTTAATATTTTTTGCAAACAAAATGCAAAAGCCCCTTTTAACTGAGTCATCAGGATGCCAACTGCCTAATCAGAATAATTAGAGGATCTCAATATTATTCATTACCTTTTTGTTTTAATCATATGTGGGAGGTGGAAAATTGAATCTAAACATTTTGGTCAGAAACAAGGCCCTTGTGAAGGAGAAACAAACTCATAAGTGTTTCATGAGGAGAGTGAGGTACAATTACCAGGACAAAGGATGATACAAAATGTACCCATCTAGCCACTGAAAGAATATCTAAAGGCTTGAAATTAATAAGTGTATAAATAGATTAATTAAATAAATGCAATGGTAAAAGCAACTTCTATCAGAACTGAATGATCATGAGACATATACTCATTTAATTTTTATTTAAAGTTCCTTATTTCCTTTAACTATAAATACTAGAGAATGTCTTAGCATATAAACGTACACGAGTAAGTGTCTAAGTAGATAACACTTCTATAAATATAACAAATGTTTCTATAAATGAAACTGCATCCTGATGAAGAATAATTATTTTTCTATTTTCTCAAGTCTCTCAGCAATAGATACTTGAATAAATGTGAGACAGCATCATTTTAATAAATGACTGTAGGAAATGCAACTGGGGAGATGGAAAGGAGACAGATCATGAATTATTTATCAGTTACTGCTACAGCTTTTTGCAAAAAAATAATGCTTGAGTGCCACCTGAGACAGGACAGAGCTGTTCCCTAACATGGTGGACCTTGATGCTCCTGATAGAAGAGCCAGAACCTATTTTGGTGATGGTGATAAAACCCTGATTTCAAATCATCTGGATGTAAAAGGAGATCCACAGATGGGGCTCTTTTCAGAGCAGCATTTTATACCTTAAACTTTTCTTCAAGAACCAGTTGTGGGACAGCTACCAATTTCTTCCCAAAAGAATGGTCAGTAGGGAATTTCCCCCTTGTCCTTTCCTTCCTGTTTTTTGGTGCCCCACTGGAAGTTAAGAGTCCCACCCACCTAACATCATGACTGAGCTTCACCCACTTTATCCATCATATCTTCCACTGGAGTTGGTCACTCTCAGTGTCTGCTACCGCCAATGGAGAGAAGTACTTTTAGTGGTAGGTTGACCTATTTTGGGCACCAACTTGAAGCTTGAAACATTAAGTTTAAAATAAACCATGCCTTTCAGAGTTGATTTTTGGTTTGGTTTTGGGTTGTGGGTTTTTTTACCCTTGGAGGGGTAGGGGTTGTACTTTTGATGCTTGAATCCTCTCATTTGTTTTAGGCATTGACTTTAAGGTTGAAATCACTCTTGTCCAAACAGCACCGATATGCTCTGAACATAAACTTTTGATTAGGCTCAGAGATGTCTGGAAGGAAAAGGCACATTTTATAGATGTATTTATTGCAGTCAGCTACATGAGAAAGCTGTCTTGGCTCAGACAGGAGGAAGAGGCGATCCAAGGACATCCACCACACTGGCGGCTGGAGGTGTGGTATGCATGATTCCAATTACACCTGACACTGAAGTTGATGCCTTGATGAAATAATTACTGAAGCTTGCAGGAAGCTGCAAGGATTCATACATATGCATCAGGAACCCTATTGAAATATGGGAGAACAGCACCTGACTTCAGTCCAAGTCACCGAGGGACAATGACAATTTTTTTCTGTCTTCCAATGTATAACAACTAATTAGTCTTGACCACTAATTATTATCTTAAAAAGAATTACCTGTACTGCTCTTGTGTTGCACACTGTACTCCTAAAACACCTTTGCATTATACAGACACGTAAGTCTACTACTGAATTTCCTGTTGATACTCCCACCAGCTAAAAAGCATTGGGGTATCACCGATGGAGGGAAAGCAGGCTGCAATGGGGACAGGGGCAGCTTGAAAGAACTGGAAGACCTTTCTAACATTTTGGGAAGACGTGTGAATCACTGTGAGGGTAAGCTGAAGTGAATACAGCTCAAAGCCAAAAGTCTGTTGTTGCTTCTCCTCTGTGTATTTGTCCAAACTACAGAAAATTATCTCCTAGCTTTCCATTTCAGACAGATAAATTTGTTTTCCAGGGAGGCAGAAGTTTGCCTAGCAGACTGGCAATTTCAAAGGACCTGGTAAGGTGTGGGCAAAGTCCCAGTTTTCCCACATGAAGGATCATCCAGCCTCCATCCGTGAGTCCCAGCAAGGCACCAAGTCTCTGCTCCCTTGTGTGGCAAAGCCAGATGGCAATTGGGCAGGGAGGGGAGAGCGTCCCGGGCAGGGTGGCAGGGCTGCCCTTGAGAGACTGTGGGGACTGTCGGCACAGACTGGGGCTGAGACCATCACACTGAACTCCTTACTACCTCCACCACGTACAACCCCCAGGAGAGGCGCAGCATGCAGTTACGTGTGTGTCCTAGTATTCTCTTGTAGTTAATAAAGAAGCCCCAAGTCCAGTTTTGCTGGCTGCTGCATATTTATGAATGCAAAGATGGCCATGGCAGAAAGATCTTAAATCATATGCTTATATCAAGCAAAGATGTGAATTCTGAGGTCAAGAGGAATATGTTTCCCTGACTGATCATTTCTATCCGTGCCTCTGTTTTTGTGCTTACACTCCGTGTCAGGAGCAGGGTGTGGGTGTAGCAGAGTGATGGATAATGTGTGTGCTCGCAGTGGCGGGGAGGAAGCTGCTGCCAGATAACAATTCTCTGATTTCTTAATTCTGTTCACCAGCCTCATTCATCCTTCCCAAATAATTCCTGCAAACACGTCCTTTATTGCTTTTCTACCACTAGATGGTAGTAGCAGGTAAAGGCTTGCCTTTTTTTTTTTTTTCCCCCCTCCTCGTTCTCACTTCCCTTTGTTTGCTGTCTGTGAATCCTTTGAGGACACCGGCACCAGTAAAAGGCTTATTGTTTTCTCTGAATGATCAAATGATTAAGCAGGCATTATAGATTTACATTTCACTGCCTGCAAAATAACCGTTTCCTTCCTTTTCTAATCCTCATTCCCCCTCTCCCCATACACTCTTGCTGAATCCAGTGTGGGTGCAGATCACCGGCAGCAACCATTCCGGGCAGAAACCAGCCTCACTTGTCCATGAAATCCCACTGAAGATGTTCTTATGTACTGCGACTTACAATCAGCATTTTCGGCAGTTGCTTCTTTATGTGTACTAAGGGGCCTGGGCAGCTCTTCTACAGCCTCCAAACCACTGTCATGCTCTCCATCAGTCAACAATGCCTTTCTCTCCCCACTTGCTGGGTTTGCAGGGAAGAAGCAGCTCCAGCTCTGCAGAGGGATGCCCACCGCCTGGCTGGGGCACAGCTGGGAAAGGGTGCAGCTGCACCTCCCGACACTGTCAGCCTCAGAAATTGTTAGAAGGGATGAGGTATTGGGGGTTGGACTTGATGATCTCTTGAGGTGTCTTTCAGCTCCTACAATTCTGTGATTGTAACTTCCCTATGACTCTAAAGGTAGGCTCATCTGTTTTGCTTTTTACATAGGATATTTTTTTGCTTTGTAGATGCAGCCAACAATTAATAAAACACTGTTTTAAATTAGTGAGAGCTATCCCAACTAACATTTCATCAATGTGCTCTGAATCAAAGCTGTTTTGCACAAACCTTATAATTTAGAAAGGAGAGGAAATACGGTCAGTGCAGCTGTCATTTGATAATATCAAATATTACCCTTGGCTACTGATAAAGTATCACAAAAGCATAATTTAGCAAGTGCTTGATGACCAAAATGTGGATATTAAGACTGCATTTTCTCTATAGATATTTAATGTAAATGGACCAGAACAAATTAAGTACTACATGTAATAAGTACTATATACTCTGCCAGTCCCTTGGGTACATGCTTATATCCAGTTTACTTCATTTATGTGACCCCAAGGAGGACCCATATGTTAAAGTGTGGGTCAATTTACTAAGAGCTCTATTTACTTTTAAAATGGATGGCACCAACATACAATAATGCTAATGGGAGGAGAGCTATCCTTTCATTTAGTGAGGAATAAGCATTTTGGAATTTCCTCAATAGGCCCATCTCACAGTCACGTATTTTTACACAGATGAAAATGCCTATTTAGCAGACTGTTCAAGACTAATTTCTGAATAGTTATTTTAATCCTTTTTACATCATTACGACAGAAACCAAAATAACACCCAAGCAAAACAAAACCCAATATTGCCACATCTCTTGTGGTTAGTCTGGATTAAATCTTCCATTTTCCCTATGGCCACCACTGCTTTTGTAAGGTATTGAAAAGAGACATCTTGCCTTTCGTACTGACTTCTTTCTGCCTCTTCTCCCTTTCTGCCACAGGAGAGAAACCCTTGACACAAAATTAAAGTTAAATCTGAGGGGCAGATCCTCAGGCACTGAAAATCAATGTTGCTCCAATGAACTCCATTTATGCAAATTTGTATTAGCTGCAAAATTGGGCCCAGCAGATTTTAATTGCACTTCAACATCTGATGTACCTTTTGATAACAAAAGCAGAAGGCAGACAGTTCCAAACAGCACTTTCATTTTCTCTAGAGGAAGGAGGTGTAAGGTTTAGGGAAGCATTTTTCAGCTAGAATTTCTCCTTTCAATTCATAAGTACATACACATCTTGTTCCATAACTTCAAGACTTCATATTCATTTCCAGATACCTGGTTCAATTATAAAATGTTCAGAGAAATGACTGCATTAATAAGGCAAAACTCTATCAAAGGAGAAATATGTCCTTACAGTTAAATCATTTGTGCTGGCACCAGGTGTTTTGGACCACCTTGCTGCTTTCCCACAGACTTTCTGGGTGTGACTTTCTATGATGGAGTGACAGCGTCGGTAGATAAAGGGAAGGCAACCGATGTCATCTACCTGGACTTGTGCAAGGCCTTTGACACAGTCCCCCACCACATCCTTATCTCTAAATTGGAGAGATGTGGATTTGATGGGTGCACCATCCAGTGGATAAGAAACTGGTTAACAGACCGAAGCCAAAGGGTGGTGGTCAATGGGTCTATGTCCAGGTGGAGGCCGGTGACAAGCGGTGTCCCCCAGGGGTCTGTCTTGGGACCGGTGCTCTTTAACATCTTTATCAATGACATTGATGATGGAATTGAGTGCACCCTCAGCAAGTTTGCAGATGACACCAAGCTGAGTGGTGTGGTTGACACCCTAGAAGGAAAGGAAGCCATCCAGAGGGACCTTGACAGGCTGGAAAGATGGGCCCGGGGGAACCTAATGAGGTTCAACACTGCCAAGTGTAAGGTGTTGCACTTGGGTCGGAAGAATCCCAGACATAGATACAGACTGGGAGAAGAGCTTCTTGAGAGTAGCCCTGCTGAGAAGGACTTGGGGATTGTGGTGGACGAGAGACTTAACATGAGCCAGCAGTGTGCTCTTGCAGCTCGCAAGGCCAATGGGATCCTGGGCTCCATTAGAAGAGGGGTGGCCAGCAGGGACAGGGAGGTGATTGTCCCTCTCTACTCTGCCCTCGTGAGGCCCCATCTGGAGTACTGTGTCCAGATCTGGGGCCCCCAATACAAGAAAGATGTGGAACTGTTGGAGAGGGTTCAGAGGAGGGCCACAAGGATGATTAGAGGGCTGGAGCACCTGCCCTACAAAGAAAGGCTGAGGGAGCTGGGCTTGTTCAGCCTGGAGAAGAGAAGGCTGCGGGGGGACCTCATTGCAGCCTTCCAGTACCTGAAGGGAACTTATAAGCAGGAGGGGATTAAACTTTTTAAAAGGGTAGATAATGGCAGGACAAGGGGGAATGGACTAAAGCTAAAGGAGGGAAGGTTTAGATTAGATATTAGGGGGAAGTTTTTTACAGAAAAAGTGGTGAGGTGCTGGAACAGGCTGCCCAGAGCAGTAGTGGATGCCCCGTCCCTGCAGGTGTTCAAGGCCAGGTTGGATGGGGCCCTGGGCAACCTTGTGTAGATCCAGACCTGGAGGTTGGTGGCCCTGCCTGTGGCAGGGGGGTTGGAGCTCTATGATCCATGGGGTCCCTTCCAACCCAGACCATTCTATGATTCTATGATTCTATGATTCTATGATTCTTGCGCAAGCCACCTATGAAATGGCTCCTCCAGCCTGACCATGGGCACTTAGTAAGGTCTTCAAATTGAAAACATTGTAGCCTTGCACTCCTCCAGGGTCTGTGCTCTCCTGAGATGTCTCCTCATCATGGATGGCAGAACTGGGCTCCAGTAATAGCAACTGAAAAATACCCTTTGGTCAAGTACCAAAAATTAGGTGTGGTTACCATAGGTCTGAATCTCAGGCCACAGACTGACAAACCTTTTAAGGCAACACTGCAGTCCTGTTCTTTCCCTGTCCCCTGGCATTCATTGGTGCCTGCTCCTCCCCTTCTCATGTCCCTGCTCAAGCAGTGGGGTGGTTTCATGCTGAATAGGACTGGTGCACAGATATACCCTAAAACTGATGCAGCAAAAAAAATACTGCTATCAGCCCAGACCCTCTGTGCCTTCAGGCTACACGTTTGTGTTGCCATCTGGTGATGTCTATGCAAGCAAATAAAATGGATCATTGACAGGATCCAGAAGGAAAAAGGTGCAGTGAAGTCTGCCTGTATATGAACCTCACATGTATATTTTCACCCACAAAATAGGGTGATATAATCTATAACTGCTACTGGGACCACTCTCCCAAGCCATGCACAGAGACAATGCTAGATGGAGCAGGCCGAAATTGGAAGAGCCTAGCCTGAGTCTGTTCAGTTTGTTAATGTAGACAGAACACTGTGAGAGGGAGGAAAGTATCTGCTAATGGTGCATCAGAGCTGGGTTTGTGATATGGAGACAGGAATACCTGATTTGTCTAAAAATACATTGTCTTGTCTAGTTAGGTTTGTACAGCCTCTGACACCATCAGGGTACCACTGGACAAAATGTAAAACAGCCACCTGGATGCTTTGGGTCAGAATTCCTTTCCCATGGGTATCATGGTTTCATCTGCAGCTGGGAGCTGAGCACCATACAGCAGCTCTCTGGATGGGGAAAAAGGGGAAAGGGAAAAGAAAAACCAATAGCCTCGTGGGTTGGGATAAGGACAGTTTACTGGGACAGCAGAGGGAGAAATAACAATAATAGGACTTTTATAGCAAAATATACAAAACTGATGTGGTGATACTCAATGCAGTTTCTCACCAAACTGCACAACTCAGGCCATACAGCTCAGAGCCGTCCCGGAGCTGGTCCATCCCCAAAACTGCGTGTCCTGGAGCTGCATGCTCCTCCCCCTACCAGCTCCTCTTCATGCTGAGCATGACGTAATTGGTATGGAATACCAACTTTGGCTAGTTTGGGTCACCTGTCCTGGCTGTGTCCTCTCCCTGCTTCCTGGGTACTTCCCCCCACTTCCCATTAGCAGGGCGCTATGAACAACTGAAAAGTCCTTGACTGCTTGGCAACAACTAAAAGCATCCATGTGTTATCAGCACTGCTCCCATCTTAACTCCCAAACACAGCATTCCACCTGCTGCTAGAAAAAAAATCATCCTAGCCAAAACCAGGACAATGGGGAAAATATTATCCCAAATTTTCTGGGGGAAAATTTGGTCTGTAGGGTTTTTTAAGCCAAGATGTTTTGTTTTAACTCAGCTCAGTAGGAACATGGTTTCTGTAACAACACCGTATCATATAATTGGGTTTGTAGTTCAGCCTCCTCTCTCTCCTGTGGTTAAATCCCAGATAAGGCTCTATGCGCTGGTACAAGACACTCACTCCTCTCGCCATCATCCCTACGGCTGCAGTGCGGCGCTGGAGACGTGGCCTGAGCCCACGGTCTTACCCACCGAGGACAGAATGACACAATAGGCGATTCAACCTCCAAACCCCACCAGGCAGCCTCACATTGCAGAAATATGCAGCTTTTGTGCTCAGCTGGGAAAAGATGAAACGCTCAATTGTTTCTGAATCCATGTTTTTCAGAACATTCTGTTCCACAGTGAGTGTTGATATTTTGACTTCTTGTCCCAAAGTGGATGGAAACTCCAACTTTTGCTCAGCCCTTGCTGCAGCCTCTAGCTCTTGCCATAATAAAAGCAAGGCAATTAGGAATAAAAGGAAAATAGCTTTTAACAGTTACATGATTTCAACGATGCCTTGTACAATAGTCACAACATTTTAAAATTAAGCTTTATTCATTACAGAATACAAAGTTTTCAGCATCACAGAAAGTGTCTAGTTCCTATTAGCTGTGCTTCATTTTGTGAGTGCTATGTACTTCTTCCTTGCCTGACTCATGACAGGACTTCCAATGTGAAACATATAGTACATTCTGCTCTCGGTTACTCTGGTGCATTGATTTCAGGGGCTATGCTGAGCTTTGAACGCCGTCCCCACAGCTGCGTGTCCACACACTCTGCACTCAGACTCGCTCTCTGCTGCGCTCCTTTGGGACACAATTTCAAGAATGAGTCAAGATGCCTAAAAAGTGCAGTTGTGGTTGTTGTTCAATATAGTTTACTCCTGACAATAGTTATAATTAATCAGGGCTTTTCACTTTCACTGACATTGTCGTTACTTCTGAGATTTCTCTTTTTTTCTTTTTTTTTTTTCTTTTTTTGCAGGACAGAAAGCTATGGAAAGCAAAGATCATTTTTGAAAATAAATTCCAGGAAAGGTTATTATACCACATTGTGTTATTGCTTGGAGTGTTTTAAAGTTGGCAGCTAGGTTATGTTTTGGGATCAGGTTGCTGTGCTGCTTGTTTGCAGAGGAGTGATGATTTTGCAATATAGAAAGCACTGCCTAAAGGATAAGGAAGGTAATGAATGAATGTGTTCTTCAGAGCAAAAATCTTTCTTTCAGGTGACATGGGAAACTCCTAAGAGTCTGGGCTGACTAAGGCTTTGTAATTCACAGAATTGTTCCAGGTATAAACATCTGTCTATAGGCTGCATGGTATGACAATGAGATTTTTTTCTTTTAATTCAGCTTTGATGGTTTTGTTTCCATTGTTGACATATGAATTGGTTAGCATACTGTCATCCTAGGATGCCTAACATCACTATTTTTCAGAAACACCATTCTTTTCATGCTTAGGACTTTAAGTATCTCATCCTGAGGCACTCAGGGTTGCTGTTTGAAAGTCAGTGACTTATCAAAGAGCAGGAAAAATAGTAACAGAGCACTAGAGTACCTCTTGATGTCTGAGGACTCAGTTACAATACCAACAACAATGAAAAGGAGAGGAATCTCTACTAAGAAAAGTCTTCCCTGATAAAATGTTTTCTCTGCCATTTTTACAGTGGTTTGGGAACTTTAAAGATCAGGTCTGATTTGCATTTGCAATGTCTTTGCTTTTTTATTTCACAGTTGACAGTCATTACATAGAAAGCAAATTTCTGATTAATAGATCAACTTCTAGCAGCTTGAGTTCTCATTTGTTCAGTTTTCTGTCAGTATTGTGAGCATCCTTTGCTCATTTAACTAACTAGTGGGAAAATGGCAATATGCTCAGAATAACTTCTGGTATAAACATGGATTTTGTGTAGATATATCACAGAGATGACATGTCAGAAAAATTTTCCAACCACTTCTACAGGCTTAGGTCAGGGGAAGATTTACAGAACATATCAAAGGTTCCATCCACAGTGTGAGCACCCACACCATGCACAGATGAGCCCAGGCTCAGATGAGTCCAGTTTTATACAGTACTTTGCTGTATAAAATAGCATTCACCTCAAATACCTATTCCTACACTTACACTCTTTGTATACATGCTCAACACATCAGATTTGTGGGTGGATGGTGCAGATCTCTCACTGTCATAAAGTATCATCCTTAAGAACTGACTTCTTGTTTCTGTGGGACACCTTACTTTTATTTCACAGTTCCAGCACAGAGGCGATTTGCGTCTGCTTTGCATCACAAGTGGAAGCCCAAACCTTAGATGAAAAGTCCTGTTTTCAAGATGAAGTAGGAAATAGATCCTTATGGGCATGCTAAGGACAAGTATGGCATATTCACAGCAGGCAGGATGTGGTTCAAGAATAACATAATAGCTGCAAAATTCCACTGCATCCAGTGGTACATGTCAGGGATAAGAGCAAAGTTAGAGAATGGAATGATATCATTTTGGATATCAGCAGTGGAAACAGAAGCCCCAGGTGACAGACCAGACTTCCATGAAGCTGCTAGAGGAATCTTGTCCCAGTTCCAAATGAAGGTGATTACATTGAGGCACAAGTTGGTGGCTGTGCACTGCTGGAAGTGGAAAAAACAGCCTAACAAAGGTAAGTGCATAATTGATTGGGCACTGGCCATTCAACTGCTGGAAGTTTGCAATGGAATCTTATCATGGTGACAAAAAGACACTCAAATGCAGGGGTTTAAAAATAAAAGTAAGAATAATTTATTTTTGAACCATGTACATTCAATAGGTCACTACTGCAGGCTTCATGGATACAATGGAGAAATGCAATATTGCTGTTTAGAAGTATGACTACACGTGTGTTAGTTAAGTACCCGAAACTACAAACTTAAAGCCTATCAAATATTCACTTACCCATCTCTCTGGTAAGGGTTTTCAGTACGTTACTTCAGCCAGGATCCTGGCCAAGGGGGAAGAGTCTACTCACAGAGCTGGAAAAGCAGCTCCCCCATTTCAAACCAAATCCAAGGGGGTTTTGTTTGATTTTTTGTCTGATGTAACTACAGTAGACAGGACCCCATCCTATTGGACAATGCCACCTTCCATGTTTGGCATTAGCAATGATCACCTTTATCTTATTCTCTATCTTTGCATTGTATGGGCCCATTAAGGCCAAATGGAGACCCTCTGGCTTGCCTTTATCTTATTGCTAGACAGCTGAATAGTGGCTTGATTGGGACTCCGGGCATATTGTTTGTTGAAGGAGTTCCAAGGCTCAACCCACGTTTCAGTTGGTTGAATTATGCAGCACTGCCCATTTAGTCTCATTTTGTAGGACAACTCAAGACTGAGGTATCTACACAGCTCTCCATGTTCTGTCTCTGCAGAGATGGGGCCTCAAGGCAATCCAAGGCTGAGTCGCTTTACAACCCCCCATGAGTCACCTGATGGGCTGGACATTGCTGTCGATGGGCTTGACATAGCCAAAACCTGTTTGTGGAGCTCTGAGCCAGATGATCCTTACAGGTTTACAGCAAGGGGATGGCTGAATAGGATTAAGAACATAAATTACACTTGGTTTTTGGTTGTAAGGGGTATGGCCAGGTTTTGCCCTGAGGAAGGAGGAACCAGAAGTGTCAGAGGCAAAAGATACTTTGCCTTTGGTCTTCAAGGCATATGGTCTTAATTGCAGGTTCATTAACACCCACAGGGGAAGCAGAGGCAAGTTGTCTAATGCCAGGGTATTGAGAAAGTCTAGCATTTATAGGCTGGGACAAATAGGAACACATTTTCCTCTTAACATTGTGGTTATCAATGACGTGTCAGTGCCAACAATTATTCTGGAGGATTGACTTTGGCTTTATATGCCTTGGAAAAAGAATTTTAGGTTAAATACAAGGCAGTTTCAGTAATGCAGCAGAGAGCACATTTTCAGGTTAAATGGAGTATGCATTTACATAGCAGACATTAACTAAAAGAGCATTTGGATTCCACTGTGACAAATATCATCCAGACTGTAGCACACTGCACTACAACTGCAGGGGCAAATATAAGCTCTTTCATACGGAAAGAATCTAGGGAGACTCACAGGTTTTTGACTGGTACACACACCCAGAAAACTATAGCATTCAAAACTGAGCCAGGTTCAAAGGTAGCACAGGGGAGATCACATCTTCCTCCAGAATCTTCAGAGTGTGATGTCAGCGAGAACAGCTCAGAAAAGCATGTGATACTTACTTTAATGATTAAATCACAGAATCACAGAATCATAGGGGTTGGAAGAGACCTCAGGCATCATCTGGTCCAACCCCCCTGCCAAAGCAGGCTCCCTAGCTCATATTGCACAGGTAGGTGTCCAGATGAGTCTTCAATATCTCCAGAGGAGACTCCACCACCTCCCTGGGCAGCCTATTCCACTGCTCTGTCACCCTCACTGTGTAAAAATGGAATGGGAGTTCTAATATGTTCATTTAAAAAAAAAAAAAAGTTATTCCATATGTTCTGTTATGTTTTATTGTGGGTTATTTTGTAAAGGTATCTGTACTGCATAAATGATAAGAACCACAAGGAAAGAGCTATTGTTATCTCAGGATGGGTAGGGAGGGCTGCTGTTAGTATTTGAGGATTAAAGTATGGCTTCTGAATTTCAAGTCTGTTGCCTTTTATCTCAATTTTTAGATGTAGAGGGAATTGTCATAATCAATTTCATTTCACATCTGTGTCTAAGAGTTGTACAAGGCATCCCATGCGCAGTGTAGATGATTGGTATGGTTTGCAACTTAGTACAAAACCATTCTTATACCTTTCATCATATTTACTTATTTGATGGTAGTTTCAGAACCATTACTATGTAGAGAAACAGAGATAACAGAGAGTGGAGGACCCCTATAAGTAAGGAAATACGGGGACCTGAAATACAACCATATGTCAGTAACGCCATTATAGTCTCTGTGCTATTTGTTACCACTTGTGAAAAATAATAGCAGAGAAAGGAAAGGACTTTTTGTTTTCAGATATTCAGATTAATCTGTTTGTGCTGAGGACAACAGAGTAACTACGGTTGGTTTTAAAGGCAATATTTCAAGAATTATCTTCTGTGATTAGGAAAAAAAGAGACTAATCTTAAACGAATAATGGGGTGATTGATCGTGGCAGAATGTCCCTTCCACACTCCACCCTTCTCCAGTCTTCCCTGCTTTTCTGCTAGCATGAATTTCCCTTAGAGGATACACAATGACTGATGCATCATTTTCTCTTTCAGATCTTCACTGTTCCCAGAATATTTAAATCAGCACATTTTAAGCTTAATATTAGCTGAGCAAGAAATACCAGCCCTCTGGAACCCCTCCCAGGAAGCAGTCAAAGTGAAGAGGACAGGCTACAGCTACTGCCTGAAGATTTTGGCACTTAATCACCATTGCACATTATTATACGGTCCAATATGCTCTTAAAACCTGGTCAGTGCTTTTATAGCAAAGGCATAGTACCTAGCAATGACTGATGCAACCACTCGCTGGAATCAATTATATAAAAACCTTACTCAGGCTATGAAAATAACTTTATAATCATGGTAAAAATCACAAAAGTCTGCTAATGAAACAGGCAGAATTGTATATTGAGGTTGGGTTTTTTCCCCTCTCTGGCTACCATTTTGAACATATGAGATCAGAAGGGATGCAGGTGGAAGTAGGAGACAGAAAATTAATGATGAAAACTCACTTTAAATTCTCTGCTCCTAGCTGAAACTGAGCACACTCCAGAAGTAAACTGTTTCCCGTGGCAGTAAATATATTGGCCAAAGCCCTGGAAATTCCTCCCAGATATATTTATATTTATACTATATGTACTTACAGGTAGTAGTAAATAGGATAGATGGCATAAATGGATTGTGGATGTGTTTCAAGCTCATGCATTCCCCTGTCTGGGTCCTAGTGTCACTCCCAGATAAGTCCCTACATCTTACTTTTTTTTTTAAGTCATCTATTATATCAGCTTTCCTAGTTATCTGTCTGAATCTTGCTGGTTGCAGTTGATCCACGTTAGCTATACTCAGAACCCGTGATTCCTCCTTGAGATCATCTTCCTGTCTGTATTACACTACCCAGTTGAAAAGCAGAGTTTGAAGAGTAAAAGGCTGTGTGCTGTGGGTGCTAAGTAGGGCACGTTTGTGCTCCCTGTTGCAAAAACACAAACTGGGAATTGTTATAAGCTTATGCTTATGTAATTGTATTCCACATGCTTTATCTACACAGAGAGTTGAACTCTAATTCTTGTGTACTTTCCCAGATAAATTTTTCACATGCTAGTAAGTTATCTTTAAAATACCATAGCAGGGATTAGCTGTGTCTAGTTTGTGGTTCAAATGGTGAATAGAGTTTTCTCAGAGACAGAAACCTGACTGAAATCAGAGAATTGGAAAAGCCAATGGATAGAACAGAATATAAATTCAGGGAGTCTCAGAAATAGCACTGGTGATCTGTTTGCTCTTAAGTCCGGGTACATGCTAAAGCTAAGGGATAACAACTTGCTGATGACCTTTTGTAGTAACAAGTGGATAAAACAGCTGATTGTGGATGAACCTAGTTGCAGTTATGTCCAGAAATATTAACATAGAGATAGCCCATTCTGCTGTCATCCAAAAACACTCATCCAGAAACAATGCCAAATGACTATATCGTTGCTACTGATGGGCCCAATCTTGCTTGCAAAGATATCCTCACTGGCTCTAATTATCATTAAATCTGACCTACTGGATTATCAGTGAACCTTCTTGTTTCTTGCAGTAAGCTGATAATAAAAAGTTTAATCACCATCAATCTTATCTGCAATGCAAGAAAGTGAAAAATATTATCAGGTAAAAGGAGTACAATTGTGATGTAGGAAATGTCCACAGCACAAGATCACAGAAGACCGTGTAAGCGCAGTTTCAGTGCAGGAAAGAGCAAAGCAGCCACAGTGGGCAGAGTTCAGATATGTACATGAGATGGTAATTCAGTATAATGTTTCTATACCATGTGTTTCATGAACTGAGAAGTATGGAGAAGCAGCAAGGTCAAAGATGCATGAGATCTTGGGTCACATCCAAGACTATCTTTCATTGACTTTTGATATGAGAGGATGGTGGATTGAGATTGCTTTTAGAAAGGAGGGAGGTTGAAAACTGAGAAAGTCCTTGTGAATTAAGAGTGCCATGAAGAAAGCAGAGACTTAGGAAAATAGGCAATGTTTTAACTTCCTCTCTAGCAGCTCCTGAAGGAGGTAGTCATACAACACAAAAAGTTTTTTAATTTGATAATGTCACATTGGAAATCTGTAGGACTAAAACCTAGATTTCTTAATGCTAAAAGAGTATCTTAACCACAACACCATTCATCTTGTGCTATGTTCTATGGTTTCATCACCACAAACTACCATGAATAATTCAGGAAGTACTTTGACACTGGTCTCATTAATAAGACATATAATCAAGGAGCTGTTTCAATAATGATGTAGAAAAGGCAGAAGAACTCAATAAATATCTAATTTCATAAGAAGGCAAAGAAGTACGTCTCAGCCCATCCCTCGTAAAGAAGAAGGATGTTAAGCTGAATGCCTCTGAGGTGTGGACATTAGTGAACAAATGGGTTAGGTTAATTTTTAATAAATCTCAGATTACCAAGGAAATTCAAGCAGACAAAAACAGTGCTAATGTTATGTCAGTGTTCAAAAAAGGGTAGTGCATTGTCTGATAGGCCTTTTAGCATGGTGTCAGCCTGGGCCTAGTAACAGAATAACTGGTAAATGGTTGAATTTATAGTAAGAGATAGGGATAGAATTTCAACATGTTAAATCACTCTGGTCAAACCAGTCTCATTTTTTGTACTAAAAATTTGTTTGATAAAGGATGTTAGGCAGAGATTTGTAAGGTATTTGTCTTAGTATCACATGACAATCTGATTAAACAAGTAGTTCTGAGAGCTAACAAAACCTAGTTTTCTAGGGAATTGTGTCTCTCGGTTAATTGACTGTTCAACAGTATTACACTTAGATTTTCTGTTTACTCTGCATATATCAACACAAGGCTATTATTTCTTGCTGCAGGGTATTTCAAAATGACAAATATGCTGTCATCTTTAGCTATAGAAACTACCCAGTGGATTCAGAAATTATTGAGAGTGATATTTGAACTCTAGTAGCATTTTCCTACAACTATCTCTTTTTCAAAAATATATTTATCTTTAAGATATTTATCTCTCTGTAAATGTGCTTGAAAATTACAAACAGCCTAAAAAATATTGGGGGAGTGAGGGCAAAACCAGGCACCTTGCTTCCATGGGAACTAGAGTACTATGAGTACAGTAAAATCCTAAAAAGCATTCTCATGTAGCTTGGAAACTCTCTGACAGACCTCAGAAAGTAGTGATCAGTAAGAGATCATAAAAAAGAGTATTTCTAAAGAAACCTCTCAGCTGTTAGTATCAGAATAGAGCAGATTATTCCACATGGTGAAAAAATAATAACAAGCATAGGAAAATCATGGGAGATATCTGTATAGTGGGCCATTAAAAATATACTTGAAGAAAGTCAAGTTCAAGCTCCAACAGCTAGGAAGATGGAAGCAATCGGTAGATCAGAACTGAGGGATGTACCCTGGAAAGTACCAACTCCAAGAAGAGTTTAGAGATCACAGTGAAGAGTTGACACTGTATGAGGTAACTGTGGGATGGTGTGAGAAAGGGGAATTATTCTATCTGGGGTGTGTTACTTGAAGGAAAGTTTTTCACATCTCCACAAAGAAGGAAGGACCAACAGTCTTTTAAACCAAACACGGCTAATGGGCTACACCACATGGCTATGAGTAAGTGAGGTAGGTACTGCACTAACTAAAGGCTTGCCTTGGGATGGAGGAAACTTCAGAAGTCAGAAAAGGCACCTGAAATCCAAGATTTTGAACTTTCTGCTAGCTCTATGATGCCAGAGTCTGCTCTCTGACTTGGAGACAAATTGGCATGCTCTAGCAACAGCCACACGATTTGGCTTTCACAGAATCACAGAATCGCAAGGTTGGAAAAGACCTTTAAAGATCATCAAGTCCAACCATTCCCATCCTAAGTTAAACCATATCCCTAAGTACCTCATCTACCCTTTTTTTAAACACATCCAGGGAAGGTGACTAGACCACCTCCCTGAGCAGCCTGTTCCAGGCCCCAAAAACTCTTTGAGTAGAAAATATTTTTTCTAATATCTAACCTAAACCTGCTCTGGCACAGCTTCTTGCCTTTTCCCCTTGTCCTATCTCCCGTCAAGAGACCATCACCCACCTCTCTACAACCTCCCTCCAGGTAATTATAGGTGGTGATAAGGTCACCCCTCAGCCTCCTCTTCTCCAGGCTAAACATCCACAGCTCCCTCAGCCGTTCCTCATAGGATTTTCCTTCCAGCCCCTTCACCAGCCTGGTTGCCCTCTGCTTTCTCTAACTCCAAAGCAGGATAGCCACATCCAATCTGCCTCTTGGGCAAGCTCTGACTCATGAGTTAACTAAATCCTGAATAACAAAACAGCACCAACAGTTTAACTGAAGGCATTTGGGGCCATGTCTTGGTGTTGTGTTTTTGCTAGTGTCAACTCAGTGACTCAGGAGTCATCAGAGTGTAATACAGAGAACTCTGTGCAGAAACTTGCCCTCTTGGAAACACTGTACCCACAGTGCAAACAGATGTTATTGTTTTTTGTTCAAAAACCCAGCTCAGTCACTACGGACAAGGGTTCTTCTACACACCTAACCCTTTGACAATGTGCTTTCTGGTGTGCCCTGCAGTCCCCGGCTCCTAGGCTGAATGTATCAAGTCAATCATCTCCAGAAGCATTCCGGGTCAGGGTGGATGGTGCTTTGGGCAACCTGGTCTACTGGAGGGTGTCCCTACACATAAAAGGAGGGTTGGAACGAGATGATCGTTGAGGTCCCTTCCAACCCAAACTATTCTGTCTTTCTATGATTCTATGAATCACTGAAGCACCAGCACCATCCCCACCACTCCCATACTGTTGTGGTTCTGTCCCCAGCTGGGAGCTGAGCACCACGCAGCCACTCGCTCTGGAGGGGGAAGGGAAGGAAAGAAGGGAAAAAACCCCAAGGCAAACCTCATGGGTTGGGATAAGGACAGTTTACCAGGACAGCGGAGAGAGAAATAATAATAATAGGACTTTTACAGCAAAAATATATGAAACTGGTACTACACAACACAATTTCTCACCAAACTGCACAACTCGGGCCGTACAGTTCAGAGCCCTCCCAGAGCTGAACCATCCCCAAAACCACACGTCCTGGAGCCATGCCCTCCCCCCTCCACAAGCCCCCTTTAAGCTGAGCATGACGTAATTGGTACGGAATACCCTCTTGGCCAGTTTGGGTCACCTATCCCACACTGTGTCACCTCCCAGCTTCCTGGGCTCCCCCCGCGTTCTCATTAGCAGGGCAATATGAACAACTAAAAAGTCCTTGGCTGATTGGCAACAACTAAAAACCTCAGTGTGTTACCAGCACTGCTCTCATCCAGCTCCCAACTGTGGCATTCCACCTGCTGCTAGAAAGAAAATTATCCTAGCTGAAACCAGGGCACATACTCATGCGGGTGGATTTCACTGTGGCTTTCAGAGTGGGGGGAGCCTCTTCATCCCAAACCCTTGTTAAAATGGCACAGGAAGTGAGAGGTTTAACCCAGAGAAGCAATGTTTACCTTCAAACATCCTAATTTCTGAGTGATTTACTGCAAAAGGTGGGATTTTTGCCATTTTTGCTATCTACTAAATCTACAGAAAAAAAGAAGAAAATGTTGCACTTTGCTCCTATAGTATAGCTACAGAATTAATGCACCACACTACATACTACATATTCATCAACATGGCAGATACCTTTGGATGTTTCTCTAACATGCAAGAAGTATTTTCTGGGGCCCAGACTTCATTCATACGCCCTTTCACAGATCTTATCTGCAATCCTCAAATAAGTATTAAATTCTATCCACCCTTTTGTGTTAGCACTTTCATAGCTAATGGAATCCTAAGACTTCATCTAATCAATATTCACTTATTTAATATATTCACAGAAGTAGAGTGCCATAAAAAATGTAAGATTTTTGCTTTTATCCATTTAATATAATTTACTATCTGTGTATAAAGTATGTTATTAAAGCACTATAATCTTAAATCTGATTTTTCAGTAGACCTAAGAAAGGCATACCTACATTCCAGAACTGTCACTGACAAATTTCAATTTTTCAGTAGTTTTCATTGCAATGTGAGCGGTGTTCAGATGAAGATTGAATAAAAGGGCTTTCTCATTCTCTCACACACTTATTTCCATCTAGAAAATTATTTAACATGTTTTTCCTTAAGAATACTATCTCATATTTGAGAATAAGGGTATCAGATTTCAGCTGGAAAAGTAAAAATTTGAAAAAATATGTTCATAAAAAATGAACATCATCCATTACATAACTGAACAAATAATTTTAGCATAGCATTTTAGCAAATGTTAACATATGTGTCACCTTTAACTTATCCTATTAACACAGTACCAATCAAAGTATCAGCAAATTTTATGGTCCACTAATCTTTTAGCATACAATGTAATGACAGGATCAGTTACTAGGCACCTGATAATAGGAATGCGTTTAAGGGAATAACTGGCCATGTAACTTAGAATTTATAGTAATGGGTAAAATTTTCTGCCTTTCTGATGTTCCACAACTTCTTTGAAATCAAAGAGATAAAATCCTTTATGTCATTTTAGGACCCAGAATTTACTAATATTCTGTTTATCATGCATGTTACTATTTGTCATAGTTTTGCATGTCAGGGTTCTGGGGGGGACGGGAGGGGGTGTGAGAGGGCAGGCTGCGGGGGTGGCTTCTTGCAAGAAGCAGCTAGAAGCTCTCTGCAGAGTAAACACCAACTGACTCAAGGCCAGAGCCATCGCTGACCAAAGCCAAGCCTATCAGTGATTGTCACAGCACTTCTGGGAATCCCATTTAGGAGGAAAATAATGTAAGCAGATGCTTTTTGCCACCAGAGAAGGGAGTGAGATGTAAGAAATTCTGCAGACACCAAAGCCAGTGAATGGGGGGGAGGAGGCACCCCAGGTGCCATAGAGAAAAAT
>VZTU01007736.1:29434-50996 GCA_013400835.1 Zapornia atra | reverse complement strand
GGAGGGAAGAAGGGAGAGAAATCGTGACTAAAGTGAAGTCTGCTAAGAAGGGAGGGGTGGGGGGAGGTGCTTTAAGATCTGGTCACACTTCTCATTATCTGACTCTAGTGTCACTGGGTGTGCAGTGCAGTGTAATAAATTAGAGAGTTTTCTTTCCATTATTCTGTGTTGGGTCTGTTGTGCCCATGACACTAATTGCAGAATGATCTCTCCCTGTCCTTATCTTGACTCCTAAGCCTCTCAATATCTGTTTTCTCCTCTGTCCTGCTGAAAAGGGGAGTAATAGAGGGACTTTGGTGGGTGTCTGGCCTCCAGCCACTATTGTACTTTCCACCACACTATTGTAACTTTCCAAAACCCTGACAATCACTAAAATCACCAGAGTACTAAACCACTGACATATTCTAGATGATTAGTGTTAATTGAAAGTAAATTGCTGTTACACGACAAACATCAGTTTTCCTCTTATTATTGAAAATATGACATGAGAAAGCTTTATTTACTAGGTAGACCAGGTTTCCTAGTTGCCTGTTAGCCATTTCCTTCACCTCTTGAATTAACACAGGTTGGAAAATTCACTAGCCTTGTTACAGAGGCTTTTGGATAAAACTTAACAAAGACACATTGACAGGAATACAATGGCACATCCATTGTTGCTTGTTAAATAATGCCTTAAATGATGTAAATGCTAACATGCCAAAATAGCATGATACATCCATGCACAACCCCAGTTTATAACTTAGAGCAAGATACATTGTGTGAGCCACTTGATTCCCAGGCTCAGCATCTCCAGTTACTTTGATTACTTTTAGCTTCTAGCATTAACAGTGGTAAGGAGCAGGCTCTGTCGTAATATTGCTTGCACTTTGTAAGTGTACTACACACTTGTAGAGTTGTTTTACATGAAACTCTGAGAAAAAAACCAAAACAACAATTTAATGGGAGCTCCCTGACTGAGTGAAATGAACTTTGAGTTCGGTTCCTAACCAATAAAGACATTCTTGCAACCATCTTTCCTAAATTCCTAATATTTTCCTTCTCTTTCTCCAGTAAAAACAAGTCCCAGATCAGTAAAATATGTCAAGAAAATATATTCAGCTTATTTTTTTTTAGTCACTGCTGTAAGATGCAAATACACCACTGAAAATATTTTTTCCAGCCCTCCAAGTTTCACAATTGAACTTCTTTTTAATTGTGTTCCAGGTTACATATTTATTAATAATTTATTCTCTTAATATCCAGTTTATGGTAAATAGGGTGCCTTGTAGAATAAGGGCAGAAATGCACAGACAGAGGAAGCAAAGGGTCAGCATAATCACAGGCCAGTGTTCATAATGAAAAATATAAGACTGCATGTCAGTAGAGAAATGACAGTATCCTTTGCTTAATTTCAGATTCTAACGTTGTAGGACTTTCCCCTCCCGAAATATTTAAAGTCAAATAATAGATATAAAGGAAATGTAAAGTATTTGCAAGATATGTGATGACACATTCTTAAAGATTTTTCTACCAGATCATGATTTTTACCACATTGTCTTATTTGTGAACTCCAGGGTTGGACAGCTGTGTACTGCAGACTTCTGGGTGACTTGGAGTCATGGTTCCATAGAATTTAACAAGTTCTGCTCATGTACCCAGAGGATTTGCCCTCATGCTTTAAGTGGGGTTGGCAAATAAATGAGCAGCTACTTCTTCAAGACCCTTGGTGTCTCAACAAAGCAAAGATCTGCTGCAGCAAGAGATGCTTTTGCAAGCTCTGCTTTTTGTAAACAAGCTGTGGTGCTTACAGGGAAGTTTATTTACTGTCAAGGAGATGAAAAAAGACCATAGTGGAGGGCAGCAGTGTGAGAGTAAAAACTTGTCAGCCTTTAAAGCAAAGATTTAAAATTTTAAAAGGACTAGGCAAGATTCAGAAGGAGATAACTCCTGCTCTTAGCCAACTTGGCAGGACTGGAACACCTTTGGAAGCTCTCTGAGGGGCAATTGACTAGAAAAAGAACTGGGATGCTTAGGACAAGAACACCGCTCTTAAGTGTTCGTCAAAGTGGACTGGTGATGAAAAACACTGGTTTCCAGTGACTTCTCCCAAGAGCAAGATTAGTATAACTTATTATTATTATTGCTTACAAACACCATGTGATCAGGAACAAAAGCTCATTTCCACTGAAAGCTGGCATGTAAGCATGTTCCTTTTATGCAGGTAAGCCTATCTGTGTAAATAAAGCCACTGCTTAGAGCAAATGCTGATGAGTCCTCAAAGAGAAGAAAGTGAAAGGAAAATTAATATTTTGGCAAAAATAATGGAATGAGTGAAAAGAATGGAAAGGCAGGCAAGCATGCAGGCAAGGAAAGAAGGAAGGGAAAATTGATAGAAGTCCCATTTCAGATGAGTGAGGGCTACTCAGCAAGGATTTGCAGAATCAGCATTATCAGAACTCAGGTTTTATCCCTAACTTCTTCAAATACAGATGAATCACCTACACTTGCTAAATCAGAAAGTCCTCATATGTTATATTTGTGTATTAACTGGTTATCTCCTGGTTGTTGGAGGTTTTTGCAAGATAGCGAATAATTAATTGAACAAATTCTGAAATTAAAAGATAATCTGTCTTTAGTGTGTTTGCTTAGTTCAGAAAGGAAGACCAGGATTTGAACATTACATAAATACAATATATTTGTTACGACAGTTGGGGTTTTTTTTCATTCTGATACTGTTTGCTCTGCTTTTTCTTTAAGTTTATTTTGAAGGGTTTTGATGCAAATAGGCTGCCTCAGGAGACAGCCTTCCAGAATATTTTATTTACTTTTATTTCTAAAAAAAATATTTCCTCATGCATTCATGCATGGGTATAATTAACTCTATGCACTTCTGCTGGCCTACACGTGCCTGCAAGCCCTAGTAAAAAAAGAAGGACCCACATTGTACTAGGTGCTGTACAAATACAAACCCAAATGATGGACTTTGCCTGGCATATTTCACATATTAAGTAACAAGTTGACTCATATATACTGCTTTTCTTCTATTAAAGCTGAAGCACCTCACAAGAAAGCAAAACAGGTTATCTGCATTTGGAAAGGAACAAAATCTAAGTAGAAATACAATTCAGAGTAAGTTTGTGCAGCAGATCAGTGGTGAAACAGTGACTGAAGGCCAGAGCTGGCCAGAGCTACATGCAGTTCTCTATTCTTTTCAGTTCATGACATGTATCAGGTCTGAGAGCTAAGCCTTTTGTCTTACAGCACTATTCCCCACACCCCCAAATGCTTTTCTTTTATAGACACCTTGGTCACCTGCATCTTTATATAAGAACAAGTCAGAGAACTGTACTGATTTTTCTCCCCCTTTTGAAATACAGTCAGAGTTGCGCCATTCTATAGTGAACCTGGGTAAATGTCCATGTTTCCATTTACAAGAATTGCCTGAGGCAAGGAGCAGTAGAAGAGGCTGGAGGGATCTGGCATCCCCAGGTACAGCCACAGGTGGGCCGCTTACCTCAGGGCCAGCCTGAGGGCTGAGGCCAGCTCCAGACTGGGATGGAGCTCCATCTCCACTCACCTCCCATTTACCTACAGAGGCAAGTGGAGATGGAGAGACAGGCAGGCAAGCCGCAAAGCACCGAGAGCAGCTGTTTTCCAGTAAGCAGGGAGGGACTGTAGGCCCACACTGCTGCTGGAGGAAGAAGGAGCTGGGAAGGAGTGCTGGGCCTAGCTGGGCTGGCTAGGGCGAGGCAGGAAGCGAGAGAGGTGTGTGGCAAATGTGGAAGAAGAGCTGGGAGTCAGGCAGGTAAAGGAGTCCAGCCTGGAGCGGGGCTGAGTGAAGGCTCCCACAGGCAAGTCAGGTCAGAGCCTAAGGGGGTCTCCCCAGACTGGGTCCCACACCTCCCAGCAGTGCCCTGAGTTCCTGAGCCTGCCCAGGGCCTACAGCCCATCTTCAGGATCCCAACATAAACCAGGCACCTAAAACGCGAGTTAAAGTTTGTGTCCTTGTTATAAACCCGACCACAGGACAAAGGTGGTGTGCTGAGGGTCTGGCATGAGCAGGATGGCCCTGCCAGCAGAGAAGGTTTGCTACCTCCTGAGCCCCTCAGGTCAAGGCCCCTTGGGGTGCTGCAGGTGCTAGTTTCTGAGGCCACTGCCTGACCAGCCCTGCACTGCTCTGCCATTTCTTCTGACTTCTCAAGGACGTGGATTGCAGTTGTGGGGTTTTGTGCTATTCCAACACCAAGCTGCCTTCTCTGCATGGGACCTTACTACCACGTGCCTGCCTTTGGCTGTCAGGGTGGCATAAAGGGCATTTAGCCAACTGTGGAACAGCCCTCCCAGTACTCTGCCTATTTAAATAAAATCCTTCTCTGACACATTATTTCCAGCTGGTGAAGCTACTCACTGCACAACTTTGATGGATGCTTCACTGTGTGAAAGGAGGAACAAATCCCTGACCTCACGAAGGGTAAAGCCCTGACCTAACGCATGATAAATGAGCCGTGGATTGGAGAGGTCTGTGAGAGCTGTGTATCCGCCCCCTTGGGTACCTTAACAGTTGCTTCATCCTTCTTTCCAGAGGCGTTTTGCTGGAAGGCCTTCATGCTTACCCATGCCCCTGCTCCCAAGTCCACGTTCCTCCTTTCCCAGACTCTCCCAAGCACTCTGCCATGTGATTTGGGGGAACAGACCTTCTGCACCATGTACTGCAATATGACCAGGAGTTTCTCTAGCATGATCAACACTGGGGAGATTTATATTTGCCTTTGCATTTTCTTTTCTTCCTGTAAGCATACTTATTTTACTTTCTTATAGCCCTCTATTTGTATTCCCCACTAATTCTTCTTCCAGAAGGAAATTTGTTTAGAACATCAGCTGTCAGGTGTCATTAGGTATTATCAGGAAACTATGTTGCTATGTTTTGAGACCATGTATATTTCAGGGCACACTGATCCATAATGCTTGCATATTTAATACATATTTACATTTATGAATCTCCATGCTTTTTGGAGCATTGCCAGTAGTGGAACTGCCTGACTGTGGAGAAAAATAAGCAGCCAGAAGGAAAATGCTTCGGTGCCTGATCACCTATTCCATTCAGTATAATAAAGCTCATTGCTAGCTGGTGTTTCTAAAACGGCGACGTTGATACAAGCAAAACCAGAGCTCATCTGCCATTGTGGTTAAAATAGTTTATGTTGCCTACCTATCAAGTAGTATTTAGTTGAACTTAATAAAATAATAAGTCCTGTGCCTTTGTGCAACCATATTGCTAGCATCTGTTCATTCTTGGGAAACCAAAATTATTTGAATCTCACATTAAAGACAAAAACAACTCAAAACACATTTGGAAGTCAGCAGTGTAAATTAGGGAATGGATCTTTATTAGTTATTTCAAGGCGTAAAACGCAGTTAATTGTGCTACCAAGAATGAAGTCTAACTATGTATGATGCTGTGCAACCTCCTTTTGTGCACACTCTTGTTAATTTTCTCTATTGCTCCTATAATTTCATAGAGATTATACAAATAGTTATTTTAATTTTGATGACAAAAATCACTTATTCACGGTGTTAGATGCATTTCTTTATGAAACATAAATCTATATGTGTGTTTCTATGTACTCACACTTGGAAAAGAGGTACAGAAGGTGGCCTTGTAGATAAGATACAGGACCTCAGAGGCAGCAGACCTCACCTTCTATGCTGCTTTATGTATTTTGTCTTTGACCTTAGGGATAAAAGTTAATGTGGTTCAGTTTCTTTCCTTATCTGTAAAATAGTGATATAAATATGCGCCTGTCTTGCAGAAACATTGTTTACGGTAAGTTGTTTCCTCTGGCAGTAAGCTGCCTGACAGATACTGATTGATAGTTATTTTGTGTATTACCCCTCAGAGAACACTATCAATATGAAATCTAGTCAGTTAAGAGTGTTCTTTCACAACAGGGATTAACTGACCTCCATTTGCACTGTGTGCGATGCCCTTGAAAGGGGTAATTCCACTCCCGCACTGCAGTCGATGTGGCTGGTTGCGTGATCAGCCAGGTCTGGAAACCAATCTGACTGAAAACTACCCACAAAAATACTTTTGGCTAGGCCCATTTGCCTGTCTTGCTTGAATGCTGGAAGGAGAGAATGAACAGAAACTCACAGATTGGGACGAAAAGGAAGGCAAGAAAGCTTGTGGTTTTGCAATCATATGTGGATTTAGTTTGTCTTAAACTGACCATGAAACTTCACCTTAAGGCAAGTATGCTATGGCAGATTATATACTGCAAGTATCTATCTATTGAAGACATCCTGATGCTGTCTCACAAGCTTGCAGTTACATTGCTGTTCTGTGCTGTCTCAGTGTTGCTATATAAAAGACATGTGCAGGCACTACAGTGGAAGTGATTGCACAAAAGAAGAGCTGTCTGCAGCAGAGTCAGTTGTGTTCAGAAGTATAAAATGCATGCTGCATTTCACGTTGGCTGTGAGACAGTGGGAGAAAAAACACATTTTGCTTTCATGTCCACTTTAAACAGATGTTGACGATTTAAATACTTCAGTAAATCATGATTACATCTGGATGAAGAACGCATATGATAGATTTTTTAAGAAATAAGATATTGTGTTAGCGTGTCTGGCCTTGCTTCTTTAGTGTTTATATTGTAGTCTTACAGAAAAGCTTACAGGGCTGGACCCCGTGGGATATATAATAAATATCCCCAAAGGGTTTACAGGCTCTTGAGTGTGTAGCAAGACTATACAGGCTCAAGAATAAGCAGCAAAACAGATGAACAAACAGTTGAGGGCTGGTGAAAGTGTGAGCAAGGTAACGAGGACAGTTACATGTGCAGAAACGGTAAAAAATAAACTACAAACACATATAGAGTGCCATCTTTGCAAATGAACGGCACAGTGATTCGGCTTTGGTCACATCTGGAGAACTTCACTGGACACATGAGCACCAGGTGGCCAGTGTGGAGGTTTTGCTAGAGTTTAATGTGGCATCATGCCTAGGACCACTGTCAGTGGGCTGGGGCGATTTACACAAATCCCCTGTGTTGTAAAATTGGTTTTAAGGTGTAGGTGGAAAAGAGTGGAAAGCTGCCAACATCTGTGTGTTCTGGTTCTGGTTGTTTGGGGGTTTTTTCTTAAGATCTTGAGGATTATATGTTTCATTTGGTTCCTGTTTTATTTGTAATTATGTAATGCTGCAATAAGAATACATAGTAAGCTTTCAGACAGGCACTGTGTTTTGCGTACCATAATCAGTAGTTCAACTTGCATGAAATGTCTTCCCAGAGCCATGGAAGTTGCTTTTCCCAGAACAAGGTCAAAATTAAGGTGAAATAAATGGTGCTCCTGTGGTTCCTAGCCCAAGCTCTGGGGCTTCTCGTACCAGTCTTTGAGGTATCGCTGTTTTCAAAGGGTGAACCCCAACAATTTTAACAAATTGTTCCACTCTGTGGAGAAGGTTGCTATGGAAATGAACAGCTAAGATCTCTAGGAACTCTACTTAAGAGCACCATGTAAGGGGAGGGCAGGGGGGGAGTGTTAAAAAAGTAGAGCGTGCAGGGGATTAACATCCTTCTATTGTGCACCATTCCCATGGACTTCAGAATTTGGCCCACTGGATAGAGATTTGGGGGGTGGGGGTTGGGTTTCAGTCCTTTCTATGGAAATTTAATGCAACTTGAATTAAACAAGATGCAAGCAAATTATTTTGAAAGTGTTCTCTGGGAGTAAGCGTGTATAGACAGAAACATCTGTATTGAATTATTTTTTGTTAATAATGTCTAGCAGCAAGATGTGATTATAATGGAACTGAAGAGGTTATTGAAGCATAACGCTTTACATGTTTTTTTTGGGATAGTTACAGTTTGCCCAAAACCTGAAGCAACTGTGGTGTTCAGAGCATTTGGATGGAAAAATATTGCTATGGCAACAAATTACTTTTATATTCACATAAAGCAAAAATAGAGCTCTCTCTCCCTTTGTGGGAAGCACATATTTTAAAGTGCATGAAAGATTAAAGGTGATAGGCAGAAACAGCTGCATGAATATATTTTCATTTTTCTTCATTTGGTTTATACATATTTCTGTATAAATCTGAAATGCAGAAATAATTTACAGCTAGAAGCACTTTGCAGCAAGAAAGGAGAAACAGCTTAGGAAAGGGGAAAAAGTATAATATAGTCAGAACTTCTGATTGCAGTATAGCAGCGTCAGACGTTAATTGATTAAAGCAAAATATCCCCAGTGTCATTCAAAGAGGAGGGAGAGAATCATCTCTCTTCTGCACACACCCAGCAAAACCACAATCGCTTTGTGTCCATGATTTAAGAAAAAGATAATGTTTTTTATTTTTGATCAGTCAGGCTCCTTGTCAAACTCAAGAAATAGACCTAGTGGCAAGATTATTGATTTCTTCATTTTAGCTGTGTGGTAGTGTGGTTTGAGGGGTTTTTTTCTATTTAGAAAGCATGCAGCTTTTACTTTTGTGGGGTGAAGAGCTTCTGATACATCTATATACCATGATGTGTGCCACCTGCAGAAGAAGTATAATATGTCTGCATTGATATGTAAGGTCTATCCTGAGGTTCCCTGTCAATTATTCTAAACCACGTGAGCTGTCTTGCACCATCTGTATCTCTGTTCATAATGTGCAGCAGAGCAGCCCACATTTTGTGCTTCTTAACTGCAAAATAGAGGACTCCTGAGAGGTGTTGTGTGGATTTCTTGGCTTTTTTTCCAGCTGGTCTATTCATTTGGACAACAGGGAGAGGTACCGAAGAATTAGGGGTCAGAAATGAGGAGTATGTGGGACAGGCACTTACTGACCTCCCATTCTCAAACTTTTTAGCCTAAGCTGAATAAACTGAAGGAAGAGGCAGGCAAGAAGTGCATTGGGTGAGTTGAAAGCATGGTGGTTTCAGACTGAACTCTCTTTAGGGCAAATATAGAGGTTTATGGTATAGATAGATCTGCAGATCTGGCTTTGAAGGCCACTTTAAAATCTACCCAAAGTACTGAACAGTTCAAAGGGCATCATATCCCTTCTGTAAATGCCCAGAGCACAAGAGGGTCTGTGGAGGACCCGAAGGGACTGCTAAACTGTAGTTCATACTGTCCATGCTATGAGAGTTGTAGAGGACATTTTAGGGTGAGGAAGGAAAGGCTCTAAATGGATATAAGAAAGGGGAATGGAAGAATCAGTGGATTTTTCTGCATCCCTGCAATACCTCATCAGCTAGTTTGGTACTGATGAATAAATAGGAGGGTGCTACGGAGCAATTTGAGGCAAGCTGGCTCATATCCAGATTAGTCAGAGAGATGTCTTTATCTAGGAGGTCTTCCAAACCGCGTGGTACTTGGCTGTGGGTCTCCCTGCACTTCATGTGGTGCTTTTGTGGCCTAAAGACAAAACTATTCTTTTTTGGACTGCTTTTCAAATTAAATGGCCTGAAATAATGTGATACCTGTTTCACAGCTCCCTGCAGCCTTGTTTGCACAGTGTGAAATAAGGTGTGTGGCATGCCCTGAGATGTGCCACCCCTGGTGCAGTTCAAACTCTGCAGACAGTCCCTGGAGTGAACGCTCTTCCAAGCTGTCCCTGGGTGTCTGGGAGAGAGCCAGGGTAGCCCAAAACTTGTTCTGAGAGTTAAGCAATGTGAATGAGCAGAGATCCAATCCTTTAGCTGTGTCTCTGGCTCACTTCAATGCTGTGCTGGCATGATTTTGACCATGCTTGTACTCATACACAATTCCTGGCTGTGGCTCGGGAGTAGGCACGAGCCAGGGACTCTATCAATGGTCAGTATTGGTGCAGCCATCCAGTACAGAGGGGTAAGAGGTTTTTGCATGGCTGTTCTGTCTCCATTGGCTGTTGTGTCCCAGTTGGACTCAGTGCCAGCACAGTTCCAAGCACTTTTAATTTACTGCTGTTGGCTGCAATACTAATGCCAGTAGACATGGTACTATGGTCAGAATAACCCAAAGAGTTGCAGCCTATTATGGGTTTGGGGTTTTTTATTGGGGGCGGAGTGGTGGTGTTTGGTTTGGTTTGGTTTGGTTTAAATCTCTGTGGCTAGTTTATCCTGGGTTTGGAAAGAAAATGGAGTTGAATGGGTTGTATATGGGACCCCGTATGGATGAAATTTCAGTAGTTTATATTTTCTGGCAACACTGTCAGAAAACATGCATTGGACTCCATCCACAGCTACACTGCTTCAAGTACATGAACTAGATATTTTAAAAGATGGGTATATCCACACAGTCCAAAATTATGCCTTTGAATGCTGTGTTGACATACCCTCAATTACAGAGATGCAAACTTGTTTGCATCAAAGAAACAGAAGTGGGCTAGAGATATTTTTGTACTTGCAACCCAGAAAGGGACCAGAGAGACGTGGCACGTTGCCCTTCTTTGATGCAGTCCTCAGAACTGTAGGATTCTTGGCTTCTGCGTATTTTCCCTAATTTTTTGTGTGTGCAGCTGAAGTTTTATCCTCTCTGCCATGGGTTTTGTTGTGCTTATGGATGTCAAATGCAAATTTAGTCGTGCTTAGACTAAATCAAAAATTTCAGATCTCACTATGTCCCGTGGTGTTCTTGCTGAGAAAGAAGGGAGTAGCATACATTTATTTTCAACTTTCGTGTGTTTTCCTCTCTAAGAAGATTGAGGAAAGCATGCAGCATGATAGAGAGTGCACACATATATAACTTAGAACATGCCTGAAGTAATTCACTGCATTTTGTAAAGAGAAGTGGGTCAGAATGAGGGATGAATCTCTCCTAATCTAATCTTAGTTGTTTACTCAATTGGTTCTGTCCTCTCACTCTCTCTCCATTCTTGATATGTAGTTTTCTGGAGTCTTTTAGGCTCTGCTTGGCACTGAGGTTTTTCATTACTTAAGAATGAAGTGTTGCATGTGGCTGTTTTAGCTCTTCTCTCCACCTGTACTTGAGATAAAGACAAGTGTTTTAGTAGTAAGTGGAGCCATTATCTCCCAGGGGATATTCCCACTGGTGGGATCTCTGCCAATGAGAAGTTAAACACAGTAGGTATTCACAGGTAGTGATTCTTCCTATTTTGTCAACCAAAGTCCAGTGACTGTTTCATTATTGCAGACCTTGCTGTGTATTACCTCTAACATGCCATTAATAATACACCTGTGCATGGTAAGTCTTCTGCATTAGGCATAAATCAGTATGGTGAAAAACAAATTTTGGAGAGAGACTGCTCTAAACTGTGACTGGCATGTTCATTTATTCCTGTATTGTTGGTGTAATCTAACAGAATTGCTGCACAATGTTTTTTGTTTAGTTTAGTTTAAGCAAGTTCTTGCAGAACAATGAACAAAGGAATTGGGGATTTATACATTCCATTATAAATACAGTGGCATTTCCATGACCCTGTTTAGAAGAGTAAAGCTTCTATTTGTCTCCTGCTGGTTCTGTAAACACGCATGCAGCAAGTTCAGTAGAAATCCCTCAGGTATTCCAGTGTCAGACCACAAAGCCATTTCTGCCTTTTAAAGAAAATACTAGGTTTCAAGGAACAGGGGACTTTGGGGAATATTCCTTTGAAGTAGAGACTTGATGCAGCAATGCAGATGTAAAGAACTGAAAGGCTGGGCATGGAACTGAAAAACCAGCAAAATAAAAAGACAAAATATATATTTATATACCTTCTGGGTTTAGTTACCTTGGTAAAAATCTGCAGCATCTACAGAATTTCCTGGAATAGCTCAGATTAAAATATATGCCTGCCTGAAGATAAAATGAACTGCAGTAAACAAAGAGAGGAGAAACACTGACCTGTACTGGCAGCAGATAGTTAGGGAGGCAAACAAAATGTGATTATGAGGTTTTCTTTCTTTTTTTCATTAATATTAGTTTTTTTGATTAATTCAGACCCACTAAGACAAAGTTAGTTATTACAGAATCCGATTGCTTATTTCATTTCCTGATTTCCAAAGGATATACAACTCATGCAGCTGTGTTGCCTTGTAGGCTGGTCATTCCTTTCCAAAGTATTTTCTTAAAATGCTGGCAGATTTTAACTAAAAGGACAGCCAGGTACCAGGCTCATACGTATCATCCTACAACACACGTGTCAAACTCAGTGTATGGGTAGAGGAAAGAAATCCAGGTAGTTGTAGCTGAGCCTCTTGCCATTTTGACAGACACTGACAATTGGCTCTTTCACTTGCGTTTCCTGCCCGCTGGGGCATAGATATGAGTGTCTGTGATGCAATGGGACACATAGAGCACTGAAGTTATGAGGTTCATACAAAATAGATAGCAGAAAGCTGGTTGCTACACACAGAGATAATAGCTGAAGCATAAAAGAGGGCCATAAGGTAAGGGGGGGCGTAAGGTAAGTGCAGTTCAGTATTGGTGCCTGTGGTATAGATCAGGCACAGCTTACTACCTGTTGGACTGTCCTCAGGGCTTTCTAGGCATAATGACACAGAGTCATGGCAGAAAGGGCCTGAAGGATGGAAATAATCACCCCTCCTTGTACCATAGAGCTGAATTTTATTCTGTTGGCTAAAATTGGTGCTGAACTGCAGAAACAGCAGAGGACTGTGATGAAGCCAACTGCATGTCCCTCCTGCTGAGCTCTAGTAGTTTTACAGTATATTACAGCCTGAAAACTGCTGAAACCTGCCCTGTGTCCTTAAAGAGAAAATTTCTCAGCCTGAGATTGGCAAACCCAGCACTTTCCAGCTGTGTTCTTTCCCAATTTTGGTAGGTTGCTGTTCCCCACTATAAAGACTTTTGGTATTCATAAAGCATCAACAAATACAATCTTCGACAAGCTGGTTTCTTTCTCAAATTAGAGTTTGGATTTGGATTTGGTTGTGTGGGATAAATCCTCATCATTGCATAATGAGGACAGGGCTGGTATTGATTTTGTATAATTTTCATATTAGCTGTACAACTTGAAGTCGTAACTCTAACACTCTTGGATTTTCATTCATGTAATTGAGAAGACAGGGGCTTTTTTTTTCTCTTTCAAAATATTTTTTGAAGATTTTTCCAAACTTCAGCCTTTTGAAAATGTATATTTACTGAATAATTTTCTCTAATTGGCTTAACTTTTGGGAGCCAGTATTAATTGAAATTTCACACTCTGCAGAATTCTTTTTGTGGCTTGCAAACGGGAAGCACAATTTTAAAGCTTTGTGTGAAAAAAAACCTGTGATACGGTATCTGGAGATGAAAGCATTCAAAGTCCAGATTTCAAATCCCATTGCAGCAGAATATTTACTTGTCAGATCTTGCTTGTTGCCAGTGTTGAAATGCATGTAATTTCCTGCAAGGGAGGGCTGTGTAATGTGAGGCTGCAGCAGTAATGAAGGGAATTTGTACGGTGGTTGAGCTGATAGTGGAAGTGTGAGAACTCTGCATTGTAAAGTCAACACAATGCCAGCATTAGCATTCAGATGAAATTTAGGCTTCCGTGAAGAGGCTGTCATCAGTCAGTTGGTTGAGATAAAACTTCACTGTGGTCATGCAACCTGTGAGCAGCTCTGCACTATTTCAGAGGTGGAAGTGCAAGTACTTTTTGGAGCGTCGGGCGCTGTTCATCCTTGGCATGGGGTCTTCTGTAGCACAATAGCTTTTGGTTGTTGGCCCCTGTCTACAGCGGCATTGCTTTAACTGATTTTGGTTTTATAAGATCCTGCTAAAAAGGACAAAGGGCATTGTATAAATTCAGAGCTTAAAATGGATGAGCACTCACCTGCTAGTAGTAGTAGTTGTTGCATAGTTACAGCAGCACTTCTGGGGTGCTTGGGGTCCTTAGGGTGCCAGGCCATGGACTGGGTCCCTGTTGTGTCAGGCAGTGGTAATCCATGAACAGAAGAGCTTACAGTTCACCTCTGTGGTCTTTTGCATGTGAACATGAATGGCCATGCTCTAGGATCTGGGTTTTTCCTTGGCATGGTGCTGTGCCCAAAGACGGAAAACTGTCCTAGCTCAGCTAATGCAGTAATTGAATTTCCAGTGCAATTGTATTACCGTTGTACAATGTACAACTGCATCAGAACAAATATTTTATAACGAACATGAGCAGAGAGCAGTGTGCTCACATCTACCACAAAGGTGGCCTGGGCTGTGACTCAAGAAACAGCACAGAGTTGCTGGCAGGCAGAGGAATATAGGAAACAGGGAGACAATTCTGGGTCAGCAGCACTCTCAGACAATGGTCTAAACACTGCTCATTATTTTGTGGTGTCCAGATGGATTCTGTACTCATTTCCCAGCCTTTACTTGGCATACTGCATGTCAGGAAGACAGGGATAAAGCTGGATAGATATACTCTCTTCAATCCCTCTCTGCCTCCTTTTGATTCAGAATCTTTGTGCATCCACCTGCTCATGCAGACAGGCCCAAGGCAAATGGAGCGGGCGGTGGAAAAAAGATGGCTTTATGTCTGCTCAGAAAGAATGTCTTCATAGCAATGGCCACATGGTTTCTTAAGATTTTTTCTATGGCAGGAAAATAGGCAGTTTGTTTCCCCGAATGAAAAATATGCAGGGTTACAATGATTTTAACCCAGTATCTCAGCTGGAGCCCAAGGAGTTCACATTTGGCCTCCACCATATGGAGGCATTCTACTAAGTGTAGGGAGGTGGTATTAAAAAACAATCTCTGGACAACTGGCAAGCTTGAAGTGATGTTTGCTGTCAGGTCCTCCTGCACCATCACCCACCTGGAATCCCCAGCATATGTTTTCAGTCTGGGGACAGCATAGCTCACAAAACCTTTGCCGAGTAGGGGGGAGTGGTAAAATGAAATCTAGAATATAGCGAGCTGCTAAAAATCATGTTTCTGTAATGTATTGGTGTTCTTTGAAAGTATCTTCAAGCTAGTGTGGAAAGAAGAACTGGACATAAGTCTATCCTTCTGAAAAGGTTTGATGAAAGTTTTTTACAGGAGTTTGTGAGTAAACTTAGAAAACATAACAGTGATAGATGAAGTCTTGTCATGGATTAAAAACAGAGTAATACCTAGGAAAAATTGGGTGTGGAGAAAAACTGTCCACTGTAGGCAGGCAGATGAGCTCATGGTGCGTTGTCCTATGAGCTGAAACAACAGGAAATGTATTCATAGGTTAAATAGCCAGTAGATAAATATGCTAATGACATCTATAGAGATAAATGTAACCTTTCGGATAAGTAATTGGGTGACAAGGCAGACTAAACATTTTCATTAAAAATATTATTTTTTAAATAGTTGAGCAGTTTGCAGAATTGCCTCTTCCCTAATTTATATTTGTACATAAGCTGAACCCTCAGAAAGCTGGACTCTTACGGATAAAGGGCTTTTTGTCTACTGAGACTGTGTCAGCACATGTCTGGTCTTCACATAAGCTGTCAAAACAGCAGGATTTGCCTGGTTGGTTTGTTTTGCAAGGGTTTGGATCTGAGCATGCGTAGGCAACCTTGTTCCAACTTCTTCAGAATCACCCAAGAGCTTGTGATGGAAAACAGCAAACTGCAGGAGCACAGGGCAGGAGATGGAAGTGAAGGAAAAATAAGTTAGCTGGCAAATGCTTAGAATTACTTCTGTATTAATATTCTATGTTTACCAGCTGGGCAATAGCTTTCTCCTTATTGACAAGCCTATTGCCTGACCAACATTGCTTAATTTAGAGGACAATTATTTTCCCATTGACATCAGTGAGATCCAACTAGGGCCTCAAATATTTCTGTGTAGGATTGGTGTCACAGCAGATTTAATAAAGCTGGCATTTATATTCCAGGGAAGAATTGAACAGCAAGGTACAGAGGACACAACACAGTCAAAAGTCACATAGAACAGCTAGAAACAAGATAAGAACAGAAAATATGTCATAAAATGGAATTGAATTAGCCTATTTTTGTAGAAAGGTTGTAAACATTTTTGAAACAAAGGACCAACCATGTAGTGTGAAAAAAATGTAAAAGGCTAATTTAAAATGAGTAACATTATGTTTAAACAAAACTCTTTTTTTAAACTTAAAAACATATAATACATATCATGTCAGTAATCATATTCTGTGACATTTATCACATGGCTGCCCTTTGTGGTTTCATTCAAACTGGGGCAGGAGAAAGGAGAGGGAGAAATCTCAGATTTATTCTAAGTAGGATGATGATAAAGATATCCAGGAATTCAGGAGGCCAGAGGTATTCTCCTCCCTCCTGCGGGGCTGCCATGGTGTCACATAAATGTTTCCCCCAGGGTTTCTGGCATGTGCTGCAGCTCTAGGCAGGAGACCCCTTTGGCTTTTGCCAGTGCAGCACTTGCTTTCTGGGACACAGCTTGGGCCTGCAGAAATGTTTATGAGCCATTACTGACATAATGTGATCAAAATTAATCTTGCTTTATCTGTTCCAGTTAATGATACTTTAAAATTCGGTAGTCAGGAGAGAGTAACTACGCTTTTAAGAATGTTCAATTTTCCAAATGCATAACTTAGAGTTTGTAATTAAAAGAAAGGCACCTTTACTTTCTATGAAATACTTTTTTGGGCCTCCCAAGATATGAATTATCCCGAAAGACTGAACATCTTATAATTAACACTAATTTATATGCATAGTAGTGCTCTGTGCTATCCATTCATCCATGTGTCTCAGAATCTTTACTGCTAAGAGATAATTGAGTCTTTTCTATAATACAGAAAGAAGGGAGGGGTGAAAAAAAGGTATCTTGTCCCATCTTTCTGACTTGCAGTCCTACAAATTGGTAAGTATCTGTTCTGAGTTGGTTCTGCATCTGCTTCATGAGATGTTGTCTGTGGTCCCATAAACAACCTTGGCCCCTCCCAAGGTCATTCTTGCCATGGAAGATCACTCACGCCGTGAGAGACGTAAAGATGCAGGTATGTTGCCTGTGCCCAAGCTATGAGGGTGGGACCACACTGCTTAGAGGAGCCCCCTATGCAAAAAGGCCAAGCTCTGAACTCCCCAGAGTCCTTTCAACAGAAACGAGAACCCTTCAGATGACTTACAGATCTGAAACTTCTATATTCTGTTATTGCAAAAATATTTTTTTCATGTCTTGCTGTAGGTCACTGGAAGTTTTATCTCCTGAGTGGACTCTGAAAGTTTTATTGACTTAGCAAGCTCTTAAAGGTCATGATATCAAATGTACCCATCTTTTATAGACATTTTCAATTGTCCTGGTTTCATCTAAGAGCTACTGTAGGAGACAATTCTTCTGAAAAGCACAAATGACTGTTCTAATAGAGGACATATATTTCAGATTCCAGGAAGGTTTAATACCTGTCTAAGCAGCAAAGGTTTTCCCTTCCCCTAGAAGCTTGTATTGATGTCATCCTGCATGGAACAGATGCTTTGACATTGAACCTCTCTGATTCTTTTGCCAAATGAGAAGCTATAGGCCACTTCATTCACCAGCTGGTCATTATTCTATTGTATTTTCTTACTCCAATGAAGAGAAAAATGTGGAGGAAAATGATGAGATATTTTCTTTTGCCATTTTTTCCTTTCATTTCAAAATATAATGTTAAAGAATTTTTGGTACCCTACATCCTGTCGCATTCCTTAGACCAAGGACACAGGGTAAGACAGATTGCACTGGCAGGAGAATTACTATCCTTTGTCATCAGCTATAGTCCTGTCGGGGACGTTGACATTTTCCTTTGACTCCAGAAGACCCTTCTTGTTTTGAATTTTAAAACCATATTTATTTTAGAATGCATTTCCTGCAGTAGACTGCAATTTCTTTGTTTTTTTAATATCTTTGTATTTTTTTATATAAAGTGAACGGGCAATTGATAGCTAGTTCACTCGGGAGACATAAATTACTAATAACTTATATGAATTTTTTTCTCTCTTCTGTTGTGAAGCTTTAGTTTACTGATTTGTATATCAAAACTCCTTCAGAACATTCTTTTGCCTTTAAAACAATGCTCAGGATGCTGCAGTGCAATATGACTTGTAACTTTTCATCTTCATACATCAACAAATGTATTTTTTTATAAATCATGTCACATTTGTCTGTTTATGAGGACTAATTTGTGAATTTTCTAATAAACAAAATAACTTCTTTGCTTGTCTTTTAGACCAATTTTTGCTAACATCACTGAACTGGGTAGGAAGGAATAGAGACCACTTTCTAGGTTTTATGCCAATCCAAAATTGCTTCGTATCTCTGCTAATGTGGCTGAGAGATTTTGGTCCTTTGCTGTGGCAGGAACATATCATCCTGTCCTAATGAGAAGATTGAGAACATAGGCATGAAGGTGTCTTTGGGCATTATTGGACACACACCAGCAAAGACAGTGTCTCCTGGCAGAGGACTCTCATGCCATGGCCTACTGGCAGTAGGTATCAGATATCCAACCCTATTCCATCCTGCTTTCGGCTGGAGTTGCTTGCGGCAGCAGAGGCAAGTAGTCTTCCAGAGCTGGCAGGTGTCAGGTGAAACGATGTTAGTGAAAAATGAACATGTTAGAAGGAATGTAGAATGTGAAATCGAGTTATGGGGTCAAGTTATGGAGTCATGGTAGCAAGTGAGGAGGTAAATAGGTGACAGAGGGACCATGAGAACAATGCAACTGGCCAGCAGAGTCTACCTGAGGGAATGAGTGACCATGGCTGGCTGAAATGGACTAGATACAGAAAGCCGAAGTTAACAGAAGATGACATGGAATTTCCCAATTTCAGTGTTCTGTGGGGAAAAAAATTATGAGATGAGGTGAAGATATTGAGTGTTCTTCAGGCAACAGCTGGAGAGTCTCTGACTCTGGGCTGCATACAGATTTTGAAAGCCAACTTACTGCTGAGAGTCCAGGTCATTTATGCAGCTTTAAAAAAATTAAAACAGTGGATTTTTTTCTTCCGACCACAATGCAGAAAACAGAGCTCTTACTTCCCACAGTTCCCTCCCCTCCGTTCTATCCCACACTTCATCGTCCTTGATATCTCATTTCACTTCCACCCCCCAACCACTTCATAACAGCAGCTGGGGACGGGACTCCTTTACCACAGAGAGCATATGTATGTATTTTGCATGGCTTCGAAATCTCTTGTACATCAAGGCTTTCATAGACCAGAATTCTATCAGCTTCTTGGCCAAAGGACTCAAGACCCTCACCCTCATCAAAAGGGAAGGGGTCTCCTGAGTCAAGCCTAGGCTTCTGCCCCATTAAGTGCAGAAAAATCCCATGGACTCACTGAGCAAAACGTGGTTATTACCTTAAGCTAGTTCCAGCTGCATGCCGGAGAACAGGATTCTGCTGGGATATTCGCAGACCTAAGTCTGAGTCTTTGGTAACCCCACATTTCATTTTGACTGCTTTTGTTATGTTGTTTAGCACTTTTACAAGGAGATGAGAACACTCTACAGATCCATCTTGTGCTAACTGGTACACACAACACACAGAAGGTCAGATGCACAGCTCAGGTCAGTCAGTAACGGGTACAAAGTTAGATCATTTTAAGATGTGACCCATAGCATTTTGGCTAATATCTTTTACTTTATCCATATCCTGGAAATAACTACAGCTCACTGAACAGTTTTAAAGCTTCTATAAACCCAAGGAGTGTAGCAACTGCAGCGATGGCCTCAATAAAAATATGTTCAGTGCCAGATTATGAATCCAGTCATGCTGGTATAAAGCCAGAGTAATTCTTGGAGTTACTTTGGCATTACATTATCATGACACAGATCAAACCTTAGCTCACAAGTGGTTCCATATTGCTTTGAATTTTTTATAGATTCCCTTTTGTCTTGCCTGTTCTCTTTATATCATGCTTGTTTGATTTGTCTTAAGAAAATAAGTCAGGATTTATCCACAGTCCTTCCTTATTGTGTTTGGTCTGAAGGCAGTTGTAGAGGGTTTTGCTTTGTTCTGAAGACAAAAAGAAATAGCAAACAAGCTGCCATTCTTTTTTTTGTATTTTATGAGCTAGCAGCCAAGAGCTCCCATTCTTTGGATTTTTAAAGGGTTTTTAAGTTTTATCATTTCTAAGCTGAAAGATGATGCAAAGTGAACATCATTTTGTCTGTTTCCATCCCAGCAAGAAGGACCTTGGGGCTGTGCAAGCTACTATTTGCAAACAGGTTAAATTCCGGAGGTCTGCAAGACTGGGGCCTTGCAACTCCAGTAGCTGTCAGAAGTAATTCTGGCCAGAGATGTCACAGCTTTGTATCCAGCATAATTAAAGCAACCACTTGGAATTGTTTGTATGTAAGGAACAAAACAATAGGCATTGAGACTTTGTTATTGAAAGCATCTGCAGGAGGGGAAGTTCTGCAGCCAGGAGTCGGTAAGTAAATCCTGCTCAGGACATGTTAGTATTGCAGTTCAAATTCTCATCATTCTGTCTGTGAGGCTGGAAGCTATTTTGCACTGCTTTCTACCTCTTCTGTCCTATTCTTCCTTCAAGTGTAAGTTGTATTAAATCTGTGAAACCAAATTTAGAAATATTGGAGGCCCCACTGTGATCCCACAGCTATCTGTGACAACATAAACAGTTGTATATACCACCCCTGTTAATTTGATGAGCTGAGGATTGTAAAACCAGCTAGGGGAGGCTATAGCTGGAATTCATTGTGGAAACACTTGCCAACTTCATTGATGTTGGATGTATATGTTTCAGCTGGCTGCAGTTGTTTGCAATTAAATTCTTCTTGCTTAGCTGGGTGTACTGCTACACCAACCAGACTTTCATGGTGCTTGCTATGAGGTAGGGGAGAGCAAGGAGGAAGGGGGTGTGGGCCAGTCAGCTCAACAGAACTGCAGATTTAGTATCAGTGAGGAAGAAGTGGAATTCTCTAGAGACCTTCATGTGGAGTTGCATGTGGGTTTAACTTCAGTGCCTTTGTCTTTCCACTGGCTGTACAGAGTCTGTGGACCCCTCTCAGGTTCACACAGCATTGGTTAATATGGTTCTTCAGTGACCACCTCCAAAGGTGATCCATTCTGCTTAAATCCAGTATTGGGCTGTCTGAGAGGAAAGGATGAGGAGACAGAAGGAAATGTGAGATGTCTCCATCTCCCTGGGATCTGTACCGCAGTAGGTCCTTCTGAGGAGACTTCAGGGCAACATGGAATATCACTTCCCAACTTCAGCAGAGCAATTACAGCACTTCTCAGAGCACTTCATCAAGGAGTTGATGTCTCAGCCCCTCTGCCCCAGAGTCCCTCCTGATGTAAAAGGTAATCCGGGGTAAAAGCACCATGCCTTTTGAAGTTTGGGCTATGTCTCTACTGCTAAATATGAAGGCAAGGAACTCATCCATGCCCCCGAAACCAACTCTGACTGATTTGAACCCTCACTGTTATGGGTCACCTTCTCATAGCAGGTCAGATGTAGAGAAAATAGTGAGAGCAATGGAACCCAGGTCCAGAGAGTGAGCCAACAGCTGCATGGATGGCATTGATGGAACACTGCGCTGCCATCCAGCAAGACTTGAACAGGCTGGAGAGCTGGGCAAGGAGAAATCTAAGGAAATTCAACAAGAGCAAGTGTAAAGTCTTGCACTTGGGGAGGAACAACCCACTGTATCAGTACAGACTGGGAGAAGACCTGCTGGAGAAGAGCTCTGTGGAGAAGGACCTGGG
>VZTU01007736.1:5240-29293 GCA_013400835.1 Zapornia atra | reverse complement strand
CATATGAGGACAGGCTGAGTGAACTGGGACTGTTTAGTCTGGAGAAAAGAAGACTTAGGGGGGACCTAATTAGTGTGTATAAATATCTTAGACATGGGATGCATGGGGAATTGGCCAGCCCCTTTTCAGTGGTCTGTGGGGACAGGACAAGGGGCAATGGCTGTAAACTGGAGCACAGGAAGTTCCGCACCAACATGCGGAAGAACTTTTTCACAGTGAGGGTGACAGAGCCCTGGGACAGGCTGCCCAGGGAGGTGGTGGAGTCTCCTTCTCTGGAGATATTCAAGTCTTGTCTGGATGCCTATCTATGTAATATGAGCTAGGGAGCTGCTTTGGCAGGGGGGTTGGACCCGATGATCTCGGGAGGTCCCTTCCAACCCCTACGATTCTGTGATTCTGTGATATCTCTAGTGCTAAAGAAAAGCTATCAAAAGAGTAGTCCATGTGGCACAGCCTGACTTGTGTCCATGTTGCTTAGGACTAACTTATTTTGGAACAGGCTGGCCACATCCACACCACACAGCATGTGCCTTTAGCTGTTTTCTGACTCCTAGATGATATTTCCATGGCCATATATGATACATCTGTGTGTTTTTTTCAGTTCAGAAGGAAATCTTATTAATGTATATAAATACAAGATGGGAAGATGTAAAACAGACAGAACTACGTTCTTCTCAAAAAAATCAGCTTGAACATAAGAAACATCTTTTTACTGCAAGGGTAATTGAAGACTGGAAGAGGTTGTCCAGAGAGGATGTGGAGTGTCCATCTTCGGAGGTTGTTCAAAACCTGACTGACCACGGTCCTGGGCAAGCAGCTCTGGGAACCTGCTTTAAGCAGGGGGCTGAACTCAGCAGTCTCCAGAGGTGCCTTCCAGTCTCAACTGGGCTGTGATATTGTGTCTGCAAGAGATTTCTGAGCTGTGGCTCAGGAGAAAGATATCTGGACATCCATGAGTGACTGAGGTTCAGAAATTGGAGTATTTTCCAACTGAACAGCTATGTGCCCAATGTTTATGTTCAAATCATTAAGTAGGGCAGGAAAGGATGTAGGGGTCTGTTTTCTGCAACTTACATGGGATCTATCTAACTATACTCCAGTTCACATGGGTCGTATCCTTCAGTTAGGCCAGATCATACCACTACACTTTCTGCTTAGTTGCATTTGGGCTATTTTTAGATTAGACCACTAACAAATTTGAGCAGACATGGCAAAACTATAGTCAGAGGGGCTGTGGCCTGCTTTCTAGACCTGCCCGCTGTGGCAGGTACCTGTGCTTGCCATGACACCTTCCCCCAAACTTTGTGGACGTTGTTGTATTTATTCACCTTGTCATCCTTTCTCTCACTCCCTCATCTGCTGGCAGGCAGCCATTCTGCCATTTCGGTTTCTCAGCTGCCTTTTCTGAACTGGATTCTCAGCGTGCATCGTGTAAGCACAATGTGGTAGTGCAGAAGAAACAGTGGTAGGGAGAGATGCAGTTTAGAAAGGCTCTTCCAAACTGGACAGCTGTGTCTTTTCTAAATGTATGTGATGTCTTAATGATGGTCTAAACTAATGTGAAATCAGGTTATTGATTTCTGTTTCAGGGCCTGATGAGGCTTCCATACCTGCTTTGATGTTTCATTTTCTCTGTATTTTTTCAGGCTGCAGTTAAAAGAAGGTAGTAATAGAGGTGGAGAGAGGGGAAGCTTGTTAAAATGACCTTAAATTAAAAGCTAAAGCATTAACTATTGCAGTGCCAAAATGCAGCTGTCATTAAGAAAATTAAGTCCGCCATTCCATTTGGCTAAAGGTGTGATGCTTAATCCATTTTATTATTCAGATGCCTTGTTCATAATGCTGAAGTTTTAATGAAAACAGATTTATTTTAGTTCCATCTCTTTCGCTGTCTTGTTCTCAGGAGGAAATACAAGGCAAGGAGCTCCCATTTTCCCTCTGTGGCAAATGCCCCATGGGCCAAGCAGGGGAGGTATGAAGTGGGAGCTTCCCCCCAGCTGAATTGGCAAGACTCAGCCTAATCATTTGAGCATGAACCAGACTGCTTTTCTCTCCACTAACATAAATCCATAATACTTAAATCCATGGTCCTTCACTGTTGAAGTATTGCCAGTGGTTTCCAAATACAAACTCCTTATTAAATAAACGGGGATCAGATGACGTGAGTTAGAGTGCAGATGACCAGTGCTACTAGAGATTGCTTCTATCTGAAGAACACAGATTTGTAAGGGGATGCTGGGTGCATGCAGGAAAGGATTACCAGGCACAGATGGCAGTGCTCATTTACAGCAGCAGAGCAAGGATGTAATAGTATTAACGAGTGAAAGGTCTGATTTTGTATCGGGGGGAAGTGAAACCCATCACATGGAGATGCAGGAGAGACAGTCACTGACATGATTGCTGGCAATATTTTCCTGCCTAGTTCATTGCCAGCTACATTAGTGAAGATGCTTGAGCTATTCCCATGTGAACTAGCATTTTAATCCATCTTTTGTCACTGCCTTGAGCCCAGGTTGGGGAGACAAAGAGGGAATAAAAGAGTATAACATTATGTTAGGGAATCTCACAAGTCCACCTACATTGCCCCACACATTGCCCATCATCTTGTGTGGCAGGGTCTACATGAAGGCCAAATGTGTTTCACAAATATTTTAAGAGCTAGTCAGACTGCCAGTCACAGTCTTCCTCAGCTTCATCTCCTTTACCCCAAAGCAACGGGCAAAACTATTGAGATGTGGCACTTCTGTGACACCTTGGGAAAAAAATTCCCCATGGGAGATGGACCCATGTTGGATTCTCTATTAAACAAAAAGTAAACAAGCCTATTTATACCCTCTTCAGGCCCATTTATAAAATCTGTATTTATTCAGCATCCTTACTATAACTGTTGGGTCTGTGAGGATGGAAAAGTACAGAGTAAGAACTTCCCATGTCTGTTAACCCAAACCAGAAAGTGAGAATTAAGGTAGTACAAACACATGTATTTCCAAGCACATAATTGTCCACTTTGAAGAGACTATCAGGCTTTTGAGACTTCCAACATGTAAGCAATTTATTCTGACTCACTTCTATGGAGATGGCAGCTGTGATGCTCTGCTACGGAAAAATACCTGGTGACTGGTTGATTCCAGAGCAAGCGTTTCAGCTGGTTCATAGCGTTCAGGTGGTTTCACCTCTTTTGTTTGCATGCTCTGAATCATTAAACCTGGGCCTGGTTTGCACTTGGGAAATTATCTGAGTTTTTGCAAACAGAAGTGTTGAAACCACATTTTTCTCTGACAATACCATAGAACCTAGAAATATTTTTTTAGGAATTTTCATTGCAACAGTCAACTCACTGGGTTGTGGTCAGCATGTGTTTTCTGACTATCTGGTCCTTTGTTCATAGTTTGCTCTTTTTTTTTTGTTTGTTTCTTTGTTATTAAACAGAAAATTATATACTGAAAATTATTTTGCACGATGTCTCTCTTCTCATCAGTCCCTGAACTGTAAAATGGTGTCATGTACTGTTTTGTTCAGCTGACTAACTGCATCTACATCTATAAAATTATTCCGTCTTCAGTGGCCAGAGGCTCATTTAATTATTTTCTTCCCCTTAAATAACTCTTTAAATAAAACATTGAAAATGAAAATGCGGTTCATTGGTTATTGACTTCTTTTTTTTATAAACAGTTATCTTTCTGAAAATAATTCACTTCTTCAAGGTTGAAATTCTGAGTGTAAATATTAGCTCGATTAATGGAAATTGTATGTATAAAACCATAAGCACAGTGCTGAAAATCTTTCTTCCTCTTTGTTCCCAGGTACAGTCCCTTCTTCGTACCTCAGGCTTGGTGGGGGAGGATTTGGCCATAATGCAACTTAGAGAAATATATATTTTTTCATGGTCTCTAGAGCAGGGAGAGGGGAGTACTAAATTTACAAGAACTGCAGTTTAATACTTTCGATTTTATGCTTTCCGTTTGTATAATCATGTCAATTTTATAATGGCATAAAGTCCCACTAAAACATTCAATCCAACATAATCCAATTACTATTTCACTCTCAGGCATGTCTTAGATAAGAGAAAATCACCAAGAGTGATTATTTCGTGGATCCGCATGTATGCTTGGCACCGTAAGTAAGCTGTGTTGTGGTATTTGCCTTTGTTTTCCCATGTAGCTGTTTCTGAGAGGCTGTCTCGGTGCTCTCACATGGAAGCAGATAATAGTTTTAAAAGGTCATTTCATAAACTATGGAAGGGGCACACTAGTGACAAGCAAGATTGGACGTGTCTCAAAACAGAGTTTGCAGCGTCGGTCTCTTCTTTGGGGGCATTTTTCTGCCCCTACTTAGTGTGATACCCCCTGAGCATTCTCAGGGATGTGCAAATGTGTCTCCAAGGGAAGCTTCATTTTCTGTCTACATTAGAACTCTTCTCCAATCTCCAGGACTACAAACCGGTCTCCACACTCCAGGTTTCTATGACGATATCCCCAAAGCTCCACCGTCTCCCAGCATTGGCTCTTCCCTCGTTTACCTGTCAGATCATGCTGGGCCCTTCCAGGTGTGCTCCTGCAGCACTGGGAGCAGTGTTGGGTATGGGCAGTTATTGAGGCTGCCCTTTGAGGTTCATTTCCTGGGTTAGGTAAGCCTGGTTCTCCAAAAGCTGTGCCTTTTTCTGAGTGAACACTGGCTCAGTCCCACAAATCCCATTCTCCACTGCCAGTTTTTCCTTCCTGCTTCTCTTCTGCAGGTAACCACTGACCCAGAAGCACCTGTGACATTGGGGGAATTTGGAAAAGCATGTGCTGACCTTATTCCGTGACAGCACATGGCTTTGGGAAGGTGGAAGAGCTGCAGTGCTTCTGCCTCTCAGCCCTGTAAAAGGGTTGAGGATAAGGCCAGTAGGATGTGCTGCAGGAGCTGGGATGCTGTGGGAAGGTTTCACTGCACTATGGTGATATTAATACAGCATTATGAGGAATTCCCAAATGACTGATTGTCAAATTGTGATGCTGTGCCCATACACGATGGTATCTGGGAAAAATGCAGCAAGGCAAACTAATTAAAACACTAACCTGGAGTTTCTCTATGGCTTTGCTTTTTTATCCCCTCTTCTTTTTCCCATTTTTTCTCATCCTTTTCATTTCCTTCTTTGCCCTTCATTTCCCCCCTTTATTATTTATAACATTCCCTTTTATCATTTTCTTCCCATATAGCTTCTTTCATTTCTCCTCTTCTCCTTGCCCCTCTGTGCCCCATATTGCGTTTCCCCTCCTCTTAATCAGTCCTTCCCCAGATTCTGACACCTCATGGGAACTGTCCTTCAAGGGCTTCAAGGCCAATTTTACAGTTTTTCCTCTCTTGTTCTTTCCTTGCCTGCTTTGCAGGGGTAAGAACACTTAGTCTGACTAACAGAGTGTCCTGTTGTTGCTGCTGATGCTGCTGAAAGAAAAAAAACTTGCTGAAGTTCCTGAGGGGACCCTACAAAGGTCCAACTGAATTTTTGCAGTGTTTCACACGCAGATTAGGCACTGTAAGTAGCAGAAAAGCTATCTCAATGCAGTTGAGGTGTAATGTGTGTATGAGGTGGGAATTATGATGGTGCAAGCACACAGAGAGGAAGCAGAATTAAGCATGCTTTCTAAATGTACCATCATCAAAACACTCATTTAACCGAAGGGAAGAAAGCGTTGCCATCTTTTTCATAAGTACTAGAAATAGTGTGTTCCTGGAGGTGTTGATTTGGATTTTGAGCTACAGTTGGCCAGCGGTTATGTCATTTGCTGGCACTAATTACTGCAGGACTTAAGCTGATCTTGTTTCTGAGGAAGCTCAGCTCAGCTTGGCAGCTCCACTGTTTTCTCTCCAGCCAGAAGTAGGGAGGGCTTGGTGGCACCAGGTCGTGTCTCTAAAGAGCATTCTCCATCTCTTCCATGGCATGGCACACATGCATGGAGCTGCTGAGGGGCTGTGGTAGAGTGGTCTCTGCTCACCAGGCCAAGCTTGACAAAAGCCATTGCGTAGCCCTGGGCAGCTACTCCTGGGTTGCCCACCACTCAGGGGTAGAGGGAAAGAATGGGGAGGATTTAAATTCAGAAATTACTGGTTACATGTGGGAGCTCTCTGATGGCATGAACCTTCTAGAAGACTCTTTCTGTCAAAAACAAGCTTATTATCAGTTCACAGAGCAGTTGAGTAAAACTGACATCATTGGGTATTATCCAGTGTGAAATTATTTAGAATTAGAAAGCTGTTCCACTCACAAACAAAGTCCAAAGATAAATTTTAGGTACTCTTAACACAGCAGACGCTGCTCTGCCACAGTAGATGATGAGCTCCTGCTCTGGATGCAGAAGCCAGAACCCCCTCCACCAGCTGCCTGCAGTATCCCCTGGGGAGCAAAGCTGCAGGGTGCCAGGGTTCCCCAAATTGTGGGGCATAGCCTGCATGAGGCTTACATCCCACATGAACAGTCAGAGGCTTCACAGCATTCAGGAATTTAATAATCACTTATGAAATCAGAAGTTTTAATGGCTTTTAAACTCAAATTTAATTTCACTTTCAATCAAGTTGTGTCAAATTTAGCTAAAGATTAGGTGACAGGCAGTCAGGCTGAACTGCTGCTCTCTACCTCTTCATTTTGCTTTCCAGACAGCGCCTGATGAATAGAATATATTTTTTTATATTGTTTTGCATAAAGGTAGAGGTGAGTGTGCTCAGAAGAAAATATCTGTCTTCCCCAAAGCCTTTGTAATGCAAGTGAGCAAACAAGACCAATGTAAAATGCCATTGTTTGACATTTGCTGCACTAAATATCCAATTTTGTGTTGGGCAGAAAATGTTTTTTTATTCCTGATGCATAGCTTGATTTCTAAGTTATTTTCTGGCTTTTCCCATGACTAGCACAAGGATTCAACAAATGATAGAGAAACTGGAAAGTCTTTGAGGTTCAAATTGTCATGTATAAATAATGTTTGAACCTAAGCAAATCCCCCAGAACTTATTTCCCCCCCGGTATAGATTGGTGGGCATTCCTGTTTGCTTTTTGCTCTTGGCTTTTTTCTTGCTTCTGCAGTGTGAGTTGTAACCAGCTTCCCAGGATTGTCTGAACATTTTTACTTAGTAAACTCAATGGCTTTGCCCTCAGACATCTCTCTGCTCTTTTTCTCTGTATTTTATATGGTTTTCAGTCTATTGTTCTAAAAGCAGTAACTGAACTGCAGACATGCATTTTGTGTTTCATGGCTCCTCGTGGTGAAGAAGCTGATGCCTGCTGGGGGTTGCTTGCCACCCACCTGACCGGACTCTTCCTCCAGCCTCCCCCTGATGCCTCGGAAAGCCGGAATCAAAACTCAATAGCCTTGGTGACTATTAAGCAGGTATCCTTTATTGCAGCGCTGGGCACACAGGGGATCGATTGCTCCTCCAAATGTGTGCGCCCATTAAAGCCAAATTTCTCATATTTATACAGATTAATTATACATATTAATTATAATTTCTAAGAAAAGGCAGGGTTATGCAAATTATTTCCAGGAAGTCGTTTACATTAACTCCTCTCAGACAGAGCATGCTCAGTGACACTCAGGGGGTCTTCTGGTGGTCTCCAGGGATGAAGACTGGACGTCTTCCTCTCTCAGCGCATGCTCTTTATGGGTTTCTCCATGCTTATCTGGGCTCCCAACACCTGCACCAAGTAGTTAGTCTTTCACTGAAAACAAGATAGACTCTGTCTTTTAATTGGTCGTTTGTCTCATTATTTACGACTCCTCTATCTCCTACTTCCTCTGGTTTCAAGGCTGTTGCACCATTATGGCTAAGTTTGGTAGCCGCTTTCATGAAACAGCTTAAGTGACTACAGCCAAATTCTGCTAAAATTCAAAACTAACCTATTCCTAAAAACACACCAATTCTTACTTCTTTATCTTCAAGGCTGTTACTGTTGCATTGTTATGGTTAAGTTTTGCTCTGCTCTCACAAGCAGCTTACACAGTTACAGCTTTCTCTTAAACTAGCCTATTCTTAAAACTATGAAAATTCTTATATTAAAGCTGTATTAATTGTCTCTTAAGTTACACCTATACCAATCCACTCAGCATGATCACTTCTCACTGAATCACCCCACAAAGGGTTGCTTTCTTATCAGAACATTATAGAAAATGTATTTTAATAATGCTTTGCAGAGTTGGATTGTTACATTCCAGAGAGTTCAGACCACTGTCCCCAACCTTGGAGCTACCATTTTAAAACAAAAAATGCAATACCATTCTTAATTTGAGGTGGGATTTAATCCCAGCCCCTGTTGCATCTTTCTTGCTCCTGTTCCAGAGGAGACACTGTTTTGCACACAACACTCAGTGGGGCTTTTTGCATTTAATTTTTTTTTTTTTTGCCTTAGTTTGAAAAGACATCTTACTATGTGCTTTCTCTTGCTAGGTGCTTTCATATGCATCTTCTTTCTTATCCTGGTAATTAAGTGTCTGGAGCTGGTAGCAGCTTCCAGGTTGTCCCTCTGCCTAAGTGAGCTATCCTGAGCGTGAGCCTGGAGTTAAACAGACACCGCTCTGTTCTCTTCACTCCTGTGATCTTAACATCAATTCACCAGCTATTATTTCCTCCTGTCAAATGAAGCAATAGCAAAGCTTTGAAATGATGCTGCAGCTTTTCCAAAGAACAATTTCCCTCTCCTTCCCTCTCCTCCTTCTGCCTTTCCCTGTATATTTGATAGTACATCAGCTTCCTCTTGAAACGATCCCCAGTAGAGCACTTCAACTATTTCAACCGGGTTTTTTCTAAAGGTATTTTTTAAAAACCGGCTTCTACAGCACAGTTTGGTTATAATGAATAACAATAATTAACATTCTTTTTTTAAATCCTGCTGCCTGGGAGAGCCAGTTTTGTATGTAATAATGCACGTGGTGAACTCTGCGCCTGGACTATCCACCGATGAACTCTGTGGGTGGTATTGTGTGTGTACACACAGAGAATGAAGCACCTGTGTAAGTGCTGCAAGGTGATGGCTTTCAATCTTACTAGAAGCTAAAAAGATATGCACTGCAGTGCAGGAAAGGCTAAACCAAGGCAATTTGCAATCATCATCTTGTTTTGGTTTGGGTTTTTTTTTTTAATTATTGTTATAAATGACTTGGTCCCAAACAGGATTTTAAACAAAATTCAACAATTTATTAAACGAATAAAAGCAAGCAAACGGTGCTGGGGGGCACGGTCAGCACCGGGTGCACCGGGAGTCTCTGCCCCACCAAGATGCACCCCAAACAGTCCCAGTCCCTGGCTTATATACCTTCCAGGGATAGCACAGCCCACCGGCTTAAACTGACATGCTGGAGTGCTGCCAGGCGACCCCCACAGGACATAACCATAACATCTTAAACTGACATGCTGGAGTGCCGGCCAGGTAACACCCCCCAAGACACCCTGTAACTTTTGTCTTGCTAATGACAGGCAGATGGTTCTGCAGGTCCAGGGCGCCTCTCTCTTCAGCTTCTCTTCAGAGGCAAGTTGTTTTTCCTAAGGTATCACAATGCACACAATGTGCTACATTGTGGTCCTTTAGGCAAAGATTTGCACACCCTTAATACAGTTTGTTGCTGCTTCAACATTCTTCATTCAGGACATGCAAAATCTTAAACTGTCCCTCCTAGGCCCATGACCATACAAGGGTCTGTCATTATTCCCCCAACATTATTCCATATTAACACGAATCAGAGGGACATATATCACAATTATTATCTGTGTTTCTAAAGATGTGGTTGTTTAGCAACACACATAATGAAGAGAACAACGATGCTCTTCCAAAGAATTTCTTCACCGGCTCCAATACTTGTCATCACTTTGATCTAGCCAGGATATTCAGGAAACTTGCGGTCTGGGAAATTTCACAGTGATGCTGAGTGAATATCTAATATGTCAGAAGGCACCAAGGGTTTCACGAATTAATACTAGCACAGTTTTTCAGATTAATAAATGACATAACCAAAACCACTCCAGAATTAGTTTCTGGCTCTTACTGCAGGATTGAATGTGGGCTTAGCCTGCTCCAGTGTTTCTCTTTGATGTAATTGCCTAGGAAATCGCAGAACAACAGTCTTTTGAGTTGACAGGATTTAAAATGCTTATGGGTTTGAAAATAAGGACCAGATAAGGACTGCATCAGGAGTCAGATTAATGGCCAGCCTCCAGTGCAGGGATCTTGGATGAGGTGCTTGTCACTGATACCTTTGACTCAGAGCAGAATTTATTGTGCATGGAGTTGTTTGCAGCTTGTGGGTGAGGCAGGAGCAGCCTGTCTTGGTGGCCCAAATCTTCACATAAATCAAAGGAAATCCTGGCATGAACAGCATATGTTCAATGAAGTTCACAATTTTTACAGCCTGCCTGTACAAAGCTTCATGGTGAACTGAACAATGGCCTAGGATGCAATAGGCTATTCACAGTATCACAGGGTTTTCCTGGGGGCATCACTAATACCAATGCATCACGCCAATCCAGAACAGCTGAAAAAAAGGATGCTTGGAAAGCTGGGAAGATTTTTGTGCACAATAACACACCGTGTCAATGAATTGTGCAATGAGAAGTCTGTAAGCATGGATCTTTCTGGCTGCTGAATGTAGCAGAGGAGAAATGATGCCTCTTCGAGCTTTTCTTTCAGACTCCGACCAGCTTTAGGTATTTATCATAATTTTCAGTTGCTGTTTTTTAAGATGTGTCTGTAAGCAAAGGACTCAGAAGTATCTTTTGCAAGAGTAGATTGAAAGAGGGTGGAAGACATTATGAAGCACAAGTTAACAGCTTCCAGAGTATAACAATGTAAGCAAGCTAATAAACATTGAGTGGTAGGTCATAAAATTCCTTTCAAATGTATATAGGAAAACAATACATTGTATAAAACCACAGAATAGATGACCTTTCTTCCTTTAAAAGCCTCAGAAATTTCTCTTTAATGGCAACATAGTATTTGGAAAAACTCCTTCCTAAACAGTGTCATACTGCTTAGCTTAAGGAAATGTAGTTTAGTTACAAGAGTGTCAGCACTTGCTTTTCTCCCTTCCCTTTCTGTAGGACAGTTGCAGAGACTGAAATGAGTTAGCCTAGCCTTGGCTGTGATGGAGAAGTAAGCAAGCCAACTTGAGAGGAACCACATTCAGAGCATATGAGAAAATAGCTCCTGACTTCAATGCTGCATGCTGCAAGGCATGGCCAAAGGTGCAGCGGTTTATTTCAGAGCAGGAACCAGGCAGCCTGACTGCCAATATTGGTGAGTGGGGTTATTTATCACGCTGTTGATGACAGTCTTAAGTATTTCCCCTCTCTCTATCAAGCAATATTTGTGGCAGAAGAGTTTGGAGCTTGTGAATCAAACTGGGGAATCAAAATGGTCAGACTGACTATCAACTTTGACTCCCGCTTTGCCCCACCATTCACAGGTATATGAAGACAGTTTGACTCTTTCTGGTATCCAGTAGGTCAACTAAACTGAAGCTAATTTTATTATGATGTTGTTAGTGCATGCTAGTGTTGTGTATTGGTATGATAATTCTGGAATTTGATGTCTTGTTTAGCTCTTACCTCAGGTATTGCATGAGGCCAATTTGAAGCAAGTATTATGACACTGTGCTGAGCGCTTTGGTGAACAGTGTGTGACAGGTTTTATTCCCTGAAGTTCTGAGAACGTCTAAATGTACAAGGGAAGCCTCTGTGCTGGCTTCAGTACCTGAACCAGAGGTGAATAGATGCTTGTTGCCCAGAGGAGATCTGGGCATTAGCTCGTCATTTCTACATGTTTAGGTTAGACTTCTAAAATGCTTTTTAAGCCTGTAATCCTGTCCAGCCACACATTTGTGTGGCCTCCCCAGTATAGCATGGGAACATTTGTAAAAGAGAAAAATTATTGAGGGTTGGGCTAATTACACTAAATTTTTGGGTGTCATTCATACTTCACCATATGCCTTTCCCAGTTTAACACAGTCTAAGTGCTGGGAACTATATTCCTACCAGATCTTGGCAGGTCTTGCAATGTTTTCAATGTGGACAAATAAAACACATACAAAGAACCAGCACATTGAATTTTTACAAAAGTCATAGACTTCAGACTTCTTTAATGCTGTAACTTAAGCTCAGGCTTGGCTCCTGGGCTTTGGCCTGCAGAGGCTGCTGGCACACTGCTGCAGTGCCTGTGGCCAGAGATGAGTTTTGTGTGAAGCACAATTGAAGAAATGTTTTCAGCGGCTGTTGTTTGGTTTATACTGGAGCCTTTCCTTCCACAAGTATAAACCAGAAAAAGTCACAGAATCACAGAACAGCAGGGGTTAGAAGGACCTCTGGAGATCATCTAGTCCAAGCCCCCCCACCAGAGCAGGTTGCACAGGTTCACAACCGTGTGAGTTTTTAATATCTCCAGAGAAGGAGACTGCACAACCTCCCTGGGCAGCCTGTCCCAGTGCTCTGTCACCCTCACAGTGAAGAAGTTTTTCTTCATATTCAGATGGACATTCCTGTGTTCCAGTTTGCACCTGTTGCTCCTTGTCCTGTCACTGGGCACCACTGAAGAGAGTCTGTCCCCATACTCTTGACACCTGCTCTTTAGTATTGATGAGATCCCTTCTCAGTCTTCTTTTCTCCAGGCTAAACAGACCCTGCTCTTTCAGACTTTTCTCACACAAGAGATGCTCCTGTCACCTCATCATCCTCATAGTCTTCCACTGGACTCTCTTCATTAGTTCCCTGACTGTTTTGAACTGGGGAGCCCAGAACTTCCACTCAAAAGTCCTCTTTCTGCTCTTCTTTATTGGAAAATAGATTCTAATATTAGCCAAGCGCTGGCACAATTTCACAGCTCCTCTTCTTGACTGGTGCTGAAGTCAGAGATGGGAAGGAGCTGATAGAGCTCCAGCTTTTCTCTGGATATCTTTCTTTCATTCTCGGGAGAGGGATTAGCAGTTAATATTAGATGAGCAGTTAGGAGCAGGCTTACTTCAGCAGCTTAGTGATGATTCATCTCCCATTCAAATGGCGTAACAGTTGATGGGGCTGAGATGCTACTTACCAAACACAGAGATCCCCACAGGGTTTCAGAATGGTGCTATGGGATGGTTGTAACCTAAATATAGGGATTTAAATATTTGGAAGGCTCCAAAATAACTGTTGGGTTTGTTTGCTTTTTTTAGTGTGTTTTTTTTTCTTTTAATGAATTAAAGTCTGGGCTATGAGCCAACTTTAATATCTGATATAAGCATAGCCATAAACAGGATGTGAACTAAGGTCTGCACAAGGCACCAGGTATTATGTTAGCCCAATGCATTTACCTCCCTGATCTTAATCTGAATTATTATTTTCATGATGCAAGTGAGAAGGCAAGTTTCAAAAATCAATAATTGACTTTAAAATGCACTTTGTGTTAAGATTCAGTTAATTCTGGAAACAGACTATCAAAAATTTAGATAAGATCCATTTTGCTGCTGACATTAAAGTAATTCTTATCTAAGGATGTCTGCCTTTATTCCAACATAAGAAGTATTTCAATTTGGGAAGATGTAAATTTCTGTGTTGCAGGCTCCATTATGAAAAGGAAACTGCTGGAGATACCAGAAAAAGAAACTCCACTGTTGTCATGGTGACAGCAATTAGCAGCAGTTAAAACAGCAAACAATGGATTTAATGATTTGGTGTAATAGTGACTTAATTACTTAGCAGTCTAGTTTGTCTATCAGCATTTCAATACACAGGAATAATTCGGTGCTGTGCTCGCACTATGTGATGCTTTCACTTAGCATTTGGAGTCTATTACAAGGAGAATTGCAGTAGCATCATTACCATAAATATTTTTTATTCTGTATGTGGTGGGAAGGCCAAGGTAAATGCTCTCTAGCAATCCCACTTGAACACCTCCTGTCACGCAGCAGAGAGCCTCCTAGACAGAAAGGAGCAGTCTGTGCTCATTGTACTGTGATGGTAGAAAAAATATCCTGAATTCCACTGCAATTGTATCATCTCCTTCAAAATGGGTGGAGAATTTCAAGCTATTAGGCCAGTCAAGGGCGTACATCATGGCTTATATCAGGAATACATTTTCTTTTGAGCAGGCACCAAATGCCTGCCTGCCTTTCTCCTCGTTATTTCTTCAGGCTGCAGAAATGGCAAATGCTTTCACTTCAGTTCTTGAGACCATAAACTGGGTTGCGACTACTGTTTCCCATTGGTGGAATCAATCAGCACGAAATGAAGGCCATGGAGTAATGACATGCCACAGCCTGTGTCTGCCTCATCGGCGTGAGTGCTTTGATCCTGTCCTGTCCGATGATGGTAAGTTCTGTGTGTCTACAGATACTGACAGTGTCCTTTGAAGTGTCTAAAAAAAACCCCAAAAACCAAACCTAAAAAAATCTCCTTGGTTTGGGATTTTTTCAGTGACCAGCAGAATAATTTGGCTATATCTATACTAAGACAAGAAATGTATAGTACTCCAACCACATTGAAAAACTGCAAAAGTGGCTAGGTCACACAGATGTGAGCTCTTTTATCCTGGTCCAAGCACAGCTAAAGTACAATGTGCAGAAAAGGAAAGAAGACCCATATTTTTGCCTTGCTGCACAGCATAAATTTGAAATGTTGGCTCTATCAGAAGGAAAATAAAAAAGGAACTTGCTTAGGAACCCTGAGCGTACTCAAAGCTCAATATTAAATCCTTCTGTACCTTTTCAAATGCTGGTTTTGTTAACCAATATTTTTGTGCTGATGAGGCTGGCCATGACACTGATCCGGTTGGAAAGTAGCCAGGAACAAGAAAGATTGCTTTTAGGTGAATCATTTACCCCTTGCCTCACTGCACAGAGACATGTTTCAGCAAAAGCAGGGGATAATGGAGAGAAAGAACAAGGAGCCAATGACAAAGCCAGCAGAAGTGCTTGTTTCCATGGCACTGCTGCATTAAAATGTTCATCAAACCACCTCAGATTTCATTTGCTGTAAGCTTTTAACTTTTTGTTTAGTTGCCCTTTTCAATGCAGCTTACTGATGGAGGAACTACCTGTCTGCCACTTTAAAAGCAGACATTGAATGGCAGGTTTAGTCTTTACATTTTGAGGGTTCTTTTGTTTTGGGAGTCTTGAAATTACTCAACCACCTTTCAAAAATTTGGTATTAATCTTATACTGATTAAAAGTTGGACAGTGCTATAGGCAAAACAAATTACAGTGCTCAGCAAGCATGATTTCCCTTTTTTTCAACCAAGAGAGTGTGAAAGTCTCTAAGCCTTGTAAATCAAAGTGAAATGTTAATACCTCATGTCTCTTGAAGTTAGTGAGTGGCCTTACACAGCCTCTTCTCCATGTCTCAGCTGACATTTCTTTAAGCTCTGAAGGACTTTACTTTTCAAGTCCAGGTCCGTGTCATATAATTTGACATTTGATGGAAATTTAAGATTGCATTATTGTCACTGGTACATCATTGGATGCTCAGCTATACCACCTGAAAATCTTTCAGTCATGATTAAAGAAACGTGACCAGTAGCTAATAGTCCTTATTATTGGGTTTTCACATCCTTTGCCCAGATGGAGGAAGAACCATCATGTGCCCAAAGGTGATTTAGAATTCCCTGGAAATTCAGGGTGAGGAAGTGAAGGGCAAGCCAGATCTTTTGAAAATGGTATGTAGCAATGTTCAGAAGTTCTCTGACTCAAAAGACCCTTGTGCCTCAGGAGTACTTGTAAAACAGTCTACAGAAAAGCAGAGTAAAATCACAGGATCACAGACTGGTTTGGGTTGGAAGGGACCTCAAAGATCATCTAGTTCCAACCCGCTGCTATGGGCAAGGACAACTCCCACTAGACCTGGTTGTCCAAAGCCCCATCCAACCTGGCCTTGAACACTGCCAGGGAGGGGGCAGCCACAGCTTCTCTGGACAGCCCGTGACAGGGGCTCACCACCCTTACAGTCAATAATTTCTTTCTAAAAGTAGAGTAGCTGGGCTGAGGTCACTGCTGGAGACACAGAACTACACAGACCTACTGTGATGGGTTGACCCTGGCTGGCAGCCAGATGCCCACTAAAACCACTCTATCACTCCCCTTCTCAGTTAGAAAATATATAATGAGAGGTTTATGGGTCCAAATAAGGTCAGGGAGAGATCATTCAGAAATTAGCATCACAGGCAAAACAGACTCAACACAAAATAAAATGCATCTAATTTAATACCAAATTAAAACAGAGTAGGATAAAGAGAAATAAAAACAAAGCTTAAAACACCTCCCCCCACCCTCCTTTCTTCCTGGGTTCAACTTTATTGGTAATTTCTCTCCCTTCCCCCTCCCCCAGCCCCTCCAAGTGGCACAGTGGGGACAGGGAATGGGGGTTTCAGTTATTTCCTCACAAGGTGTTTTGCTTCTTAGCTGCAGGGAAAATTCCTCACAGTCTTTTGCTCCAGCATGGGGTCCCATCCACAGGAGACAGTCCTCCAGAACCTTCTCCAATGTGAGTCCTTCCCATGGGGGCTTCAGTTATTCATTAACTACCCCAGCGTGGCTTCCATGGGGTGCTGACATTCAGGCTCCAACTGCTCCATCCTGGTCCTCCATAGTGGCCACAAATCCCCCCAGCAAACCTGCTCCAGCGTGAGCTCTTTTCTCCATGGGCTGCAGGTCCTGTCAGGAATGTGCTTCATTGCAGGCGTCCCACCTTCCTTCAGGTGTCTCCACCCACTCCAGCCTGGAGTCCTCCATGGGATGCAGGTGGAATCTCTGCTCCCATCATCTTCCATGGGCTGCAGGGGGACACCCGTTCCACCATGGTCTTCTACACAGGTTGCAAGGGAATCTCTCCTCCAGTGCCTTGAGACCCTCCTCCCCCCTCCACTTCTTCATTGACCTTGGTGTCTACACGATTTCTTATGTCTTCTCACTCCTTTCTCTGGTGGGAAAATGTGGCCACTAGCAGGAGTTTTTTCTCTTCCTAAGTATGTTATCCCAGAGACACACACTATTGCTGATTTGCTTGGCTTTTGTCAGCAGCAGGTCCAGCCTTTAGCCTACTGGCATTGGCTCTGTTGGACCTGGGGAAAGCTTCTAGCAGCTTCTCACATAAGACACCCCTGCAGCACCACCACAACCATCAAAATCTTGTTACACAATCCCACAACACCTACCCATCCACAGCAAGATGAAAGCCTTGTTTGCACAGCTGCTGTGGAAGAAGCTACAACTGGTGATGAATCCAGGACACTTGGGTAACAGGTAGAACGATGTGGTTATGGATGTGACCCTTTCAGCTCTATAGTATGAATGCAAATTTCAAAGTTGTTTCTGTTATAGTCTTTACCATCACGAATCATACATGAACCACAGTAATGAGTGTGTTTCCTTATTATTGCTGAAAAATATGGTTCAGATGTATTATAAAACTTCAAATTATTATTATATATACAAGTATGTCACATGCATACTATAGTTTGGGTAAGCATGTGTTGTGTTCTCTTAATCTTCAGGATATTGCCAAAGGAGGCAAGAAATTTCTGCAGGTGGTCTAAAGCCAGGTCTGTGGTAGGAAATATTGGCAGAAGAGGAGTGTCAACAAGCCCAACTGGATTTTTCCTTGTACTCAACACCTATTGCTTATGCATATATAATGCAGGTTTTTTGCCAGTTCCATGAACAGAATAAGCTATACTTACAAGAAACCAACCTAGACATGATATATCAGCAAAAGTGTTAAATGTGCTGCTTTCAGATGCTTAACTTTCTGTTCAGGGAGACAAATGTGCCCCCCTTGTGAGCATGTGACTCCTTCCACAATGTTTTCACAGCCTTAAGAAAGAAATCCACCTCACTTTCCCTGTGTATTCCTAGCATAATTTTGAGATTTCATATCACTAAACAACAGAAATCATCCCCTTTTCCATATACTGATGGCTTTGCCATTGTTAGCGTGATGAAGCCATTCTTGTATTATAGAAATAAGCGTGATTCCTGTCACTTGCAGGAATGGGAAGAGGACTGGCAGGCGTGTTTCCCCTTTGGCTAAGGAATTGTTCCGAATCATAATGCGTGACTGACTTTTTAACATGACTTTGCATCTGTCAAGCTTTCTGCTTGATATGGAAAGGACACGTTCTGTGTTAATAAAATCTTGTATATGCTGAGCTCTTGGACTCTGAGATGGGCAAGGGATAAGATGCAGCTTTTTCTATTAATTTAGATAAGTAATTCCTTTCCTCCAAATGTAAAGGTGAAGACATCACATTTTCCTCTCCTATTAGGAGTCAGATACTCAAGTCAGTAAAGTTATTTTATATTACTGAAATATCTGATCAGACTCTTCATTCCATCGGGAAAAAAAAGGGTTCCTGGAGTGAAGAGCATCAAATGACTTTCCTTGGTGTTAATACTAATATGTGAAAATTAACTTTTTCTTTAATCTGTGATCGTTTAGTCATGTGGTAATTCAACAGAGAAAGAGAGTGGAACCTAAGGGATGTAAACCCTTCTAGTCCTCTAATTTACACTGTCTGAGAAAATGGTCTGCATAATTGCAAATAGTATAATTCTTAAAGTTTGCAACGTGAAAGATTCTCATGGGGGGAAAAAAGAAGTCCAAACAAAAGGTACAGAGAGTTTCCTTGTTGTATAAGGTTCTGTCTTCATGGTAAAATGCAATGAGATGCTAAGAAGAAACCAAGTGTTGGTATCAGCTCACATCAGTGTAGTTATATCGCACTGTTGTGGCAATTAATATGGGTACAACATCACAATGCCATCATGAAATAATCTCTTTACCTCACAGAGAAACATCATATTTCTGTGCAACCATGGTTATTTCTGCATAGCACTAAGTTTCCTCAGATAGGTATATCATCACTACCCACCAGTTCTCTTAAATTCATTTTTTTCCTAAGGAATGATCAGGATTACATTCTAACAGGTTCTTAACTTTTCCCAACAAAAAGGCACTGTGATCAGAAAATTATATTCCCTAAAAGAAGCAATATTAAAGGGGCAACAAGCAATCTGTCCCAGGTAGAAGGCAGACTTGAACAACGTCTGATATGACAGCATCAGGAACACTTTAATGCCATAGAAACAGAAAAGGAATCATCAAAACCATGCCTATCAATAATTATAAGGGATGGTGTGAAGAACCAAAGTCAGGATGACTACAGCATAACATGAATTAGAACTAGGATAAGGTTTTATAACTGCATAGAGAGCAAGAGGGAGAAAAAAGAAAAGGAAAGAGCAAATAACAGATGACAGGGAAGCTGCATTTTTCTTTGTTTTTCACAAAAAGTTAATAGTAACCATCAAGAAGTTAGTAGAGTTTTAACCAGAGGACAAAAGTTTAGACTATAAAAAGGAAATAACTTCTTAAAGAATATGGAGATAAATTAGGTTACATAAATTGTTAGGAAATCATGACATTAATCTTAAACTACTGGAAACTAGCAAATTATCTTTAAGATCTCCAGCAAGCGAAGAAAAGCAAACATAATACTTATTTTCAAAAGAGAGAGAAAGAACATCAAGGCCTAACTTAGATTTATGCAAGGATATTAGAATAAATAATTTAAATATTCTAATTTAAATAGAATGAATTATTTAAATCTACAGCATACTAATGTAATGGGAATCAGCCAACATGTATTTGCTAGGAACGAGCCAATCTGCTTTCTGTCTTTGACAGGGTAATCATCCCAATAGACAGGGTAGCTGGAGAAGACATGATATGTCTTGACTCTCATGTCATTGTTGCAAGTAAAATGAGTAAATAGAGCTAAAAATATGTGAAAAAAGTAATTCTTAAAATGGATCAGTGATTCAGTGTCCAATCAAAATACATTTTAAATGGGATGCTCTTGGGACCCACCCTACATCTGTTCCCGTGCGTAATTTCAATTAATAACTTTGATGGCAGGCTACAGCAAACAGTTCAGAAAACCAAACTGTTTGTCAACAGCTCCTCAGTAGGGAGAGTTGGAATTATTTTGGAAGATGGGATTTGTCATCCAAATGATGGAGAGTTGTCTAAAATAAAAAAGAAGAGATAGAGAAACTAACAAGATGGAAGTACCATGGTCAGGAAGGAAACATTCAATGAAAACATTCAGAGACAGAGGGCAGGCAAGAAGGACTCAAGCCAAATATGTGTGAGTAGTGTCATGCTGTAACAAACCCAGGGAAATACCTGTCTGCAGTATGGTAACAGAGCGGTTTCATGGAAGGCAGAAGAATGAGGCACCCTCCTGCGCTTGGTACTTTTGAGGTCCGAGGTTGAATATCATATCTGCTTTTGGGGACCATGCCTTAAAACTTTGGCAAGCAATATGGAGACATTTAAAATAAATTAATCTGAATTACTGGAGGAAACTGGAGGAATTGGGTCTGGTTAGTCAAGGAAACAAAAAAAGACTGAAGGTAGCAGTCTTCAAATACAGAAACTGCTTTTACAGAAACTGCTTTTACAGAAAGTTGATACTTCTTTTACATCGAAAGAAAAAAATAATCTTAACCTGCAACAAGGGTTATATGCCTCAGATATTAAAAGGCTTTTAAGAGCAGGTTAGACTGATTTGGGTCACATTTGGGCCAAGTAATTAATTTGGGCTTGGAGCTGTAAAATGAATGACATCTATTCTTCTATGTTTTAATGTAAATGTTAATAGAGCTCCTCTCACAGTGGCTAATTCTCCTCCCTGATGGAAGTCAGAAGGAGGAAAATTCTAATGAAGTCTGAGTATCCCAAGAGATCTCAGAGACAGAGGAGAAATGCCACCCAGGGTGGGATTTTCTGGTTCTGATGAGGCCACCCACAAAGTACCATTGCTTCTTCTGAGACATCTGCAAGCCCTTATTCCAGTTTTGATCTCATCACTGACAGTGTTGTATTTAAAGCAAATAACACCGTTATTTCTAGGCTAGCAATTGTAAATTCTTAGACATGAAGAAATGAAGTCTGTGGTTGATACCTGCAGGCTTTATCTGTTGTTCATGAGGTTGCTCTCGCTGGACTCCTCAGCTGACAGCGTTGTCTGTCAGTGCCATCCTCACCAGTGGCGAGGAGCCTGATTTCTACCTCACATGGTTAAACCAGGATCTTTTTGTTCTTTGCATTGAGTTCATGCGAGTTATAACTGATTTATCAAAAATACCCCACGCTTATTTCCAATGGATGATGCATAGTTATCTCAGGGTGGGGTCAGGTTAGAAAACTTGGCGGTCTCTTTTCTTTTATTTTATTAGAAAAATGTGCATCAAAACAGGATTGGCTCTACCCTTTGTGGCCCTCTCTATTGCTCCAAGTTACTAGAGCACAGAACTCGTGCAAACTCCAAACAGCCTTATATTTAGTTTTTCACAGAGGCAGCCAGCAACCTGCTCAGCACTTTTAAATGCAATCATTTATTCTAGAACAGTTGGCTCTCTGTGATCTTATTACTGTCATCATGTTGACAGTATATCTGTTTTAAATCTTACCTACATGTTCTTAACAACTTGTTACCTGGTTTCAAGGTCTTGACCAGCTGTTGAGTATCATTAGAAGAGTTGACAGCTTGTCACTGGCTGTACAACTTGCTCATGTATGGCTGCTGTCCTCTGCTCTCTCAGGGTGCAGAGCAATGCGGATGCGGTTTTGGAAGGAGGGACAGCTGAGCAGCTTCCACACGATGGTTTTGGCAGGTTTGTGCTGTCACCCAACAGAAGGCTCCCAAGCATGGGATTTCACTCTACACAGACAGAAGCTTATTTTCCTCCTAAGGCAATGGGAACCAGAATGGACCCAGAACAGTTTTCAGGCACCTTAGCTGGGTGCACATTTAAACCTTCTTCAGTAAAGATCCATGGTGCCAATGCCTCTTCTGTGTTGGTGGTGAACTGTTGCAGAGACTTTGCCTCTTTCTTTTTTTTTCTTCTCTTTCCAGTGCAGTCAAGTCTTCAGGGCATTCACCTAGAAATTGGAAGAGCTCGATTCACCTCCTTCCTTCAGCAGGAGGGGTTTCAAACACACATTTCCAACGCTCAAGGACATGCCCCAGTCCTCAAACACTCGTCTGTCTCTGGGTGAAGAGAACCACCACCATCCCTTGGAACCTGCAGCCCACAAGCCCAAAGGAGGTGGAAGAGGAGCCTAGTCCTGTTGACCATTATGTGGGAGCACTCCTGGGAAGGAAGCTACCTGTGTTGTTTGTCTATATGCAGTGACTGACTAATGTAAAGTGTATAAGCAAGATTAAAGGGTGCTTGAGGGCAGGTGGAGCCAGCACTGCGAGTCCATTGGGTGAACTCCAGAGGTACTGCAGCAGGTGAGAAGGGAGCAGTACCTCCAGGCGAAGCCCTGCAGTTCTGTGTGGGAAAAGAGGATGAGTAATTCAGGCTCGGAGCAGGTGCCTCAGGGGTGCCACGAAGCAGAGAACAGCTTGAAGAGATATGCTTCACCTAACCTTATTTTATTACCCTCTTTTGCTGGTTTTAGCTATAGGCATCCCCACTTCTATGTTTCTGTGAGCAGCATTTCAGAATGGTCCTTAATATAAGTGCAGGAGTAATCCCGCTGAAACCAGTGTAGCTACTTGGATGCTTAAAATTAAGCATATAATTACATTCCTGAATCAAGGCCTTAATAAGTTAATTAAATTTCATAATTTTAATGATTTTTATAAAAGCAGCATCCTCATTTGCTAATGCTAACCATTATTGTAAGAAAATTAAAGAAGGCACAATTTTTCAACCTAGAGTAATTAATGATTTATGATTTTAATAGGAAAAGTTTTTAATGGAGACACAGCAGAGACACTGTTTGAAGTTTACTCAGTAATTCTTTTAAATAATTCTTTGGTATATTAGTATTTTTCCTCCCCTTTTCATTTCTGATACCACCATAATGAAGAGAATAAAATCATATTTGACTTAGAATCATGCCTTCTATATATGTTCCAATTGTTCCTATTATTAGAACTGACAGAGATAAAGTGACATCTGAAGTGTATACACAGTATATACAAAAGAGTCTCTGAGATAAAGATTCTGTGATCCTTAAATACTTTCCAAATGTCTCTGAAGGGATTTAACTTCAGTAAAGAAATTTGACAAGGAAAAGCAATTTCTGATTGCACAGATTCCTTTTTGCCATTTAACAGGGTTTAAATTGAATCACTGACCTTAAATATTCATTTTGAACATGACGTCTAAAAAAATTCAGGCAAAGTTGTTGATGCTTTCAGTTTTGTTCTCCAAAGACAGCTGAATGACACAAAAATGTATCTTGCATTGTCTGCTTCTTCTAAATAATCCCTTTTAGTAGGATTAGTCACAGTATTAAATTAAGAGAAGGAGCAATTAATTATATTCTTATGAAATGAAGAAGAGAAGAATCTTTGAAATGTTCTCCTTTCCTCCCCACCCCCTCCCTTTGAAATCTAAAATTGCATTATGTATGTTTCAGTTATGAAAAATCTTTCAGTCTTCAATTTAAACAGAAGTGGTTGGATGAGCAGTACACAGCAGAAAATTAATTTGGATTGACTTTTAGGTACACTAGGGAAACGCGGGGCCAAAATGAGAAGGAATGCTTGATTTATAGCAATGGTTAGTCCATGAAGCATGGCCTTGCTGCTGCACAGGGTTATCAGGGGTTTTGGACAGGCACCTGAGCTTGCCTTAACCAAATACTTTTGTGCTTAGGTTTCTTTTTTGCAATGGTTTGTTTATAGAATCACAGAATATCCTGAGTTGGAAGAGACCTATAAGGATCGCCAAGTCTAACTTCCAGCTCCACACAGGGCCAGCCAAATTGGAGCATGGGACTGAGGGCATTGTCCAGATGCTTCTTCACCTCAGTCAAGCCCAGTGCTATGACCTCTTCCCTGGTCATAGGGGAACCCTCTCAGTAAAGAACCTCTTCCTAATATCCAAACTAAATCTCTCATGTTGCAGCTTCAGATGTTTATAAAATTGAATGTGCTCCTGCTTGTCCTCATCACCATGGCATGGTGTTAGTTAGTATGATAGTGGTATAACGTTCATCAAAAACCTTTTTTGTTGTGAACCTTGGGGGGGGGGGGGGGGGGGCGG
>VZTU01007735.1:118755-207433 GCA_013400835.1 Zapornia atra | reverse complement strand
CACCCCCCTTCATCCCACCCTCATCTGACAAGTCCAACCAGTGCAGTCCCCTCACCGGGCGCCCCTTCCCCAGCTACATGCGGCTGGGGAGGAGGCGGGGTTGGGCTTCTGCTTTGATTAATATGGAAATAAACCGCAGAAATAGCAGCAGTACTTAGCTTCATTGCTTCGGTTTAGAGATTTATTGGCGAGGAGATAAACACAAGGCTGGGGGCTAGCTCGGTAATTCACAGTCCCCATCAGTTATTACCGAACGAGCAAATCGTTTTTCTTTGGAGCCTCAGAGGGAAAAAAAGAGGGGAGGGGGAAAAGAAAAGAGTAATTTTTTTTAATAGGCTGCTACCCCCTCTCCCAATTCTGCCTCTCAGGGCCCCTAGGCACCCCTGCTCTGGTGTGGGGCTGCCCTGCCTGACCGTCCCAGCCAGGCCCTACTCTCCAAGCAAAACTAACAAGGGATTTATCACGGATCCATGTATCTTAAACCTCATGTGTCCTGCTCTGTCTCTCTCTGACTTTCTCCTGTATTTTCCCAGGAAAAGCCGCTCCTCTCTGAGTGTTTTTAGGTTTTATGTCACTCTTTGCAGCCTCATTTTCCCTCCTGCAGAAGCAGGTAGACATGGTTTTGAGCTGGAAAGAGGTGTCGCAAGAAAGCATCGCTCTGCTGCCAAGGAAAACAAAGGAGTAAGGCTGAGAGGGGGAGTATAATCTTTTATTAGGTGCCCTGCTGTTGGGGAAAATGGGCATTTTGGGAGTACACAAACCCATTCTTGGGTCTGAAATGGAAACAGAAAACTCAAAGCTAGCTACAAGCTGAAGACTAACATGTAAGCGTTTCACTGGACTTGTGTGCAATCTATGGATTCGAGTTTGTTGCTTTGCATTCAGTGTCATTAGAAATGCCTCGACACACACACACACGGTTCTGCCAAAAAATGCCCCAGGACCTGCTGAACACTTGTATTCTTCTGGCCCACAGCCCACAGACAGTATTCCTTCTCCTGCCAGCTATTTCCCCCTGCTGAAGGTGAAACAAATTTATTTTGCTTGATATTACATTGAAATAAGCACCTATGTAAGGACACTGCAGCTGCAGGACAGGGAAGTCTGGCTAAAGGGAAAAACTTTGTAAAAAATAACATGATCAGTTGAGACTGTGACCAAAACCTGTACCCAGCTTCCCCGAGTCTCCCAAACCTGCTGTGAATCATCAGGCTGGGGTTTTATACAGCACTGGCACAAGACAGCAGATCGATATTTTAATTCAATCTCTTTATGCTGTTTGTTTTGCCCCAAAGCATTGTTGTTGCTGGTGACATGTACATCTTGAAAGTTACCTGGCAGAACAGCATCAGGCCCTGCCAGATGGGCATGAGAAAAACTACAAGCAATGCAGTAATTTTAGTATTTATGATGAAGATGATTTGTGGGGACCTGCAAATCAAAAACTAATGGATTCCTTGTAAAACATGTAGAGGATTGACAATAAAAGAGATTTGCACAGGGCCTGGTCCCGATGCCTTGTAAGCTAGTGCAAGCAGATTAAGATTCATTTTTAAAGGCAAAGGTAATGGTACAGCAGAGTCAGATCACAAAAGCTTCTGGTTGCAGTGAGTAGGAACAGGAGCAGCAGCCAGCAGTATTATAGCCCCTTGGTTGTCGTCCAGACTGACTATATTGGAGGGAGGTTTATTAGTGCTTAAATATTAGTGCGTAGGGTTTCATGACCATTGCACAGAGGTTCAGCTGTAATAAAAAACAGGTAGCTCTTCAGAAGGAGCTTCCTTTCATTCCTGCAATGCCACATGCAATGCTTTCACAGGCAGCTTTAAATACAGGCCAGCCAAGCCCAGAACAGGGCAGGGAAAGAACTGTCGTCTCTGGATCCGTGTGTCACTTCCAGGGCAGCCTGTCCCATGCCAGGGGTGGAAACGAGGATGTGGTGCTGCTTTACTTGCACCCCCGGAAGAAACCTCTTACCCATCAGTCACTAAAGGAAAGTTGATGCCTGCGCTATCACAAACAGATTCCATTTCTCACAAGACTAAATGACCTTCCTGCAAACGGACCTTTTGCATGTATTTTTTTTTTTAAAATACATATATATTTGACTTTCATTTCCATTGGTCTCTACCCAGTGGGTCCGACTATCATGCACTAGGTGCATGTGACATGTCTCTGCTGCAAACTGCTAGGTGGCTGTCCTGTCCAAAAAGCACAAGACTTTGCATTTTTTCAAAAAACAGAGAAATGTTTCATGACTAATAAGCCCCTTATTTTTCCAAAATCTGGCTGTTGGCCTATGTCACGAGTCTTCATCGGGGGGGTTAGAGGAAGAACAATAACGTAACAGTATAAAACATTCTGTTTCTAGATTTGTTTGTTTATTTTTGGTGATAAACAAAGATCTGTCAAGTGTTGCGTAGGAAGAAGGTGACTGAAAGGCAGCTTGTACCTCAGGCTTTGCGGAGGCATCAGCCATGGTATATTTTGTGGACTGTGCTGTTAGGTATTTGCCAGGCAAATGAGTTTTCAGGTACTAGGGGAAAGGCAGCTGGAAATATCCAGTGGGAGAGCTTCTACCCCTCACTTCAGAACTTAGCTTTCTTCCCAAAACTGCAAGTGACAGCAACAGAAATTAGTCATGATTTTGGTGAACATTGGTGTGATGATGTTTTGCTTGAGCACCCTGGAGCTGAGGCTGGATACCGCTTCACAGCATGTAAGTGCAAATACTTATAATGGGCTGCAGATCCATCAGAAACAGACCTGCCAGGGCTAGAAACCATGGAAGCCTTGTGTGTACTTTCATTTTCCATGCAAAGACCCACATCCCTACTGGTACCTCTGAACAACTTGCAGTCACAGAAATTGGTAAAGGACCAAAACCAGATGGATTTGAAGGCTTCGGTTCCATGGGCAGTGGATGCAGTAATACCCAAATCTCTATTACTGAAGTCTTGGCACATCCATGCTGTCTTTGCACATCCACTTGGGAATAGCAGAGAGTGGTTATTGTGGAGCAGACATTTGGTGCCTGTGGGCAGTCTACCTGCATCCCTGTGGCTCTGCAGGAGCCGTCTATAGACAACCTATAAGCCTTGCATGTGCTGCCTCCCCTGGCTCTGCTTCCCTCAATGCTGTTTTGCTTTGCCACTTGAATACCATTGGGAGGTTTAGCTGTATTCAAATTTGAAGCGGGCTGAGGTATGCTCTATAAAAGTGCAGACTTCCCAAAACTTCAGGCTCTTCCTTTCCTTTTTCTCATTTCCTAGTCTCTCCAGCACAGTCCCTTTGCCCTTTCCAGAGATGGAAATGAGTAAGCCCACTACCTCATGTTTTCCATTACTCCTGCCAGGATATGAGCTTTTCCTTATGCAACTTATGGAGATGGACTGTGTCCTGGTTTTGGCTGGAATAGAGTTAATTTTCTTACTAGCAGCTGGTATAGCACTGTGTTTGGGATTTAGGATGAGAATAACATTGATATCACACTGATGTTTTAGTTGTTGCTGAGCAGTGCTTACACTAAACCAAGGACTTTTCATCTCCTGCCCTGCCAGCGAGTAGGCTGTGGGAACCCAAGAAGCTCAGAGGACAGGGCCAGGACAGCTAACCAAAACTGTCCACAGGGATATTCCATACCATATGATGTCATGCTGAATAATAAAACTGGGGACAATTGGCCAGGGGGGCAGCGCCTGCTGCTGGGGACTCACTGAGCATTGGTCAGTGGGTGGTGAACAAATGCATTGTGCATCACTTGTTTTGAATATTACTACTATTACTACTACTACTACTGCTGCTACTACTACTACTACTATTTCCCTTCTTTTTCTGACTTAACTGTCTTTATCTTAACACATGAGTTTTACTTTTTATTTCCCTGATCCTCTTCCCTGTCCCACCGAGGTAGAGAGGTGAATGAATGGCTGTGTGGTGTTTACCTGCCTGCCAGGTGAAACCACAACTGATTGTCAGGTATGAGAAGGTTTTTCTCCATGATATGCTCATTCAACTGTCTTACCAAGTTTTAAAGGCTTTCAGTTTTTGGCAGATGCCCAGAATTTTGCATACACGTGACTTGTGGAATCCATTGCTTCAGAACCCACAGCACACGCTTATATGAACCATGATGCTTCTGCACATGCTTATTAATTCATGAAGTGTCAGGAAATGACTTGCAAAGCACCTTCAATGGATAATACATCTTTCTGAGCTGAACTGTGGTATAAACTGGATGATACATCTTGGTCTGAACCTGATGTCACTTGGCTGACGCTAGCAGGTCAAACATAATTTTGCATAACTTAATTGAGGAGTCTGACACCAACACTTTAACTAGGTTTTATTTATCAAGACTTAGCTATTGCTGTTACAAGCTGTTCTATGTGAGCGATAACCCAAATCCTCCTCACAATATGCATCTGGTTGCATTTGTGTCCCCATTTCCTGTTATCTTATGATGCTCTTAGGTTGAGTTGGCTCAGTCCTGGTTCCTTGCATAATGCTCTTGGGCATAATTTTTGACCCCTACACCTTCACTAAAATATGACCATAGGACCTTTGGCCGTGTGTTAATAGATCCTGAGGATCAATGGTGAATCCTCATACACCCTCCCCTCATTTACAGCCTTGTGGGCTTTCCAGGTGCAGCTTTTCAAGCAGATGTGTTAGCTAAATCAAGGAGGTGGACTTTGTGTTTCAAAAACCCAGATATTCTTTACTGTGACTGGTGGACCACATCTGTGCAGCTGTAGGAAAAATCATACCTGCCTCCATTTCATCAGAACTCTTGTGTCTGTTGAGTGCGCTGGAGCTTTCCATTTCTCAGGGTACTCTAAGATGTCCCAGGTTTCCATTCCAGGCTAGGATCATGGACTTCATCTCTCCTAGTAAATTAAGCAGTGCCACATAATGTTCTCAGGCACCGGAGCTCAATTATTTATAGAGTCAAATTGTTACAACGGTTCCTGGCATGGTTTGGCTCCAGACAACTAGCTCTCTCCTGAACATTTCTCAGGCATGGTTTGGGGATAGCATAGGCCAAAGGCCAATCCCAGCAGGCAATTTGTATTCAGCCACACTGCCTGGAAAGCAAGAATTTAATAATATGGACACACGCCAGTCTGTGCCAGTTGGCTTCAGAGCTAGATAACGGCCAGGGGCATGTTTTGTGTAAATGAAGTCTCAGAGTCTTTCTCTCTCTTACACCAAGCTTTTGCCCCTGTTGACATCTCCCTCTTGTCTCGCTTTCTCTCTAGATTACCAGGAGGATACATTGCCTTTCTGAAGTGAGACATTTATCAGAATTATTGACCAAAGTCAATATTGTCCAGTTGTGCAATATTGGTCTATTGAGCAATGGAACTGTAAAGAACATCTATTTCTACTTTTTTACCATGTGAAAGAAATCTTTCTTCCATCTTTCAAAGGTTTTTTGTCAATATGGGCAAAAGATGCCCAAGGCAGTGAGGTCCCACTTTCCACAAGGACTTTTTTAGTTCATAGATATGGCACGTAGACATAAAGTAGTCCTCAGTGTCAGAATTCAACAGATGTTCAGAGGCAGATCTTCCTTGGCAATCATCACATCTCCACAAATAAAATGAAGTCATTGTACTAGGTCTTTTGCTTTTTCCACTTCCAAAGTTGTACGGAGTTGAGGCAAGCACAGAGCTTTCACCTTCTGTTTTGTAAGGGTCGTAGAGCTTGTGAGAGAAGTGGTTCCGGTCATGGGCTGAATTTGACCCATAGGACTTTCCCCTGAGACTAGTCCTATATTCTTTTCAGCTGCTGAGACCAGGCAAGCTGCACTTAGTGCCCCATCCTTCACTTGCATCAGCATACCTCAACTGATCAACACAAAGCTATGGACCAAAGAGAAAACTTTACTTTTTCCATTTTTATTGTGATTCCTCAAAACCTTGCAGCACGTTTTCCCTCCCACCTGGTACGTTCCATGAGTTTGGTGCACTCCTTCCATGCTTTTGAACTACAGCACTTCTTTGCAAGGTGTTTGTACCCAACTTTTCTGCCCAAAATCCTGCCTACAGGCAAAGCCAGCACTAGCTAAATACCCCAGGTCAGCGCTGATTGCTTCTTCACTTCTGCCCATGTGGATTGTACCTGAGATCTCCGGAGTTAACTCTGTTCCCAACAATGCAGCAGGACAGTTGTCCTGAAAATCCGCTCTCAGCATTTCAGCTCCTTCTCTCTTATTCATATTGCCAGGGGAGTGAGGCAGGCTCCCTCACCTGGCCGGCCCCCATGAAGATCCCAGCACATTTCACGTCTTGCAGGGCCCCACAGTCAGCACCTGACCCTTCCTTGGGGTTTGACAGGTTCCGTCACTTGAACATTCCCTGCTCATCCCCTCACCTGGCCACGGGCTCCATCCATCTCTCTCCACGCGCAGCCCTCTTCCTCCAGCTGCAGCATCTCCTATTCCAGCCTTCACTGCTGTGGTTGTCTCACCTTGCCATTGCATCTGCCCGGCCATCTGTTGAATTATGTGCAATATAAATAACAGCGAGTGACAAACAATAGCTCAGGACACCCTCCTGTAGTAGTCTGGTGGCCTTACTGGACATCCAACACTTCATAACATTACTATTTTCGCTTTGCAGGTCACAGTTACCTGGCAATATTAAAGGGGAAGGTAATGCTGAGGTAGTTTAAAGTCCTTGGGCTACTTTATGTGTAATTTTTACACTTTTCCCCAAAGTGTTTGCTGTTATTCAATTCCTCTTGTTCCCGGCTGCGATACTCTTCTGTGACTGGAGGGGCCGTAAAACAGGCCCTTATTCCATGCTTTGTCACAGCATTAAAGATGCCACAGCAGTTGCAGCGGGAAGCAGAAAACCAGCTTTTAGAACCAAACACATTTAATAATTTACACCAGGAAAATGCTGAGAAGAAGTGAGAGCAGTAGATTTCTCTATACTCCCATCAGCTTGGCTAAAAGCATTCTGCCCTGCACAGGAGAGCAAACTTTTTAAAAAATCTAGATTATAGAGAAGGTGAAAACCTGTCTTAATGTGGCTGGTGAGTAACAGGTCTTTATCTTCACTGAGACCTTTAACCCACACTTAGATATGGACTCAGTCACTCAGTTGCTCAAAATATGTTGTAGGTAATGCAATGGGCTGATGTTTCACCCACTGAAGTCACGGGCACCTTTGCTTAGAGACCAGTATGGTACTGCAGCCTCGCAACAGGATTTGGTCCTCCATCTCGCATCTTTCTGGTGACATCTGAATGCTGAAAATGAATTGCTCTAAACATAGCTCTGGAGCTAATTGATGGCACAGACACATGCCAAAGTAATCTTTCAACAGTTGTAATGGTCCTAATGGTGAGCATAGCTGAGTGCTATCAGGAATGCTTTGTTTTTCACTTTCATTCCTGACTCGGTTCAGGGATGTTCATGAAACTACTGCATCTGACAAAGTGCTTGTTTTATTCCCCAGCTGCCTTGAGCTAACAAGCTTTTGACAGATTTTCAGTACAGATGGGATTGTTTGAGGAAAATATGCCTAGCAAGCAGGCTCACTTTTTAAGCAAAGTTATTTCAGTTTATCATGCTCGGCTCTCAAGGCATGTGAGCTTCTCCAGCAAGGGGAGCTGCTGGGCTCAGCTCAGGGGAAGGATGGAAACAAGTGTTGGAGTTTTTCTGCTGTCTAAGGAGAACTTCCAGGTTTTTTTCTACTGAAGATGGCTTTCCACTCACTGGCTGAAGGTGCTAATTTCTGCAGGTATGAGATGAGCAAGTGCTTTCTAAACATCACATTTCATTCATGACCCTTTCCAGCTGCAGAGCTGACTAAGAGGATGCTGTCTGCTTCCCCATGCTCCCACCCTCTACCACCACTCCCAGGCTCAGCTCACTCCTGTGGAGATACTGTAGCCCACCACCTTTGGAGACCACAACGACTGGCCACAAAGAGACACAGCTGCAAAGCTGCCTGGCCACAGCTGCAAGTGGCTCTGCACCCTCTACATCCATGCCTGGCGTTGGGGTACCTGTGCAGCAGCATGCAGTCAGAAGTCTAGGGGTATATGTGATCCAGACACCTCTAATCTCATTGCTGACACCAATTCACTTCTTGACCTTTGACAGGGCCTGTTTAGATATGTACAGGTGCAGATATGTTATGTGTGATTGGCTACCCAGTTTACCCAGTCAACTGGGACTTGTTGATGTGGACAAAAATCCCCGTATCAGCAGCTCCACAAATAGGTGGTAATAATCTGAAGGGGAGGGAAACACTCCCGAAGATGCTCGTTCTCCCTTCCTTCCACACACTCCTCAGCACACACAGTGTACATACAGTGAGTTTTCCTTCCCCCTTTTCCCTCAGCCATCAAGCCAGCTCCATGCATTTCATCATGACCGTGGGGCGGCACTTGTCTGTTTTTGATGGGGACTTTCAGGAAAAAGAAAATCAAATGCAGTTGGGTTAAAACTGGTTAAATCCCTCAGGATCTCAGTAGTATTTTAAAACATATGTGAAGGGGAGGAACCATTTTTCACACGTCCTAAAGAATATAGCTGACATATGGACCATTCAAAGGAAATTTTGTTCAGGCCATTGGCCATGCATGAATGGCCTGGCTTATACAGTGGGGGGACAAGCTATGACAGGGATCTTCTCCTAGGAATTGGGCTTTCTAGGTAGTAAGACCAGGTCCTGTAGATGCTAACCATGCTGCATGCTCTTGGACCTAGTACTAGACCCAGGAGCCAGCTGGAGGGGCAAGGGTAGTCTGGGGTGACACAGTCACACTGGGGCAGGCTTGGGGTGAGGGGGATGTTTCACAGTCCACACCCCCCAACCTGAGCTTGCCCCAGAGGAACCTGCCCAACACAGTCCCCCTTTCACTTGTCTCCATCACAAGTTTTCTCCTGGCTATGCTCACTGCTCCAGCCATTGCTTTACTGTAACTGTGTGCTGTTGCAATGCCGCAGGTAGATTTAGCATCTCATTCATCTTTCTACTAAATACTTGTAAGACCCCAGAGAAAAACCTTGTAAATCTTTTTGCTCCCTCAGAAAAAAAAAAACACAACAAAACCCAAACACAAAACAAAACCAACAACAAACCACAAGGAAGTTCAGGGAAATAAACCCCTAAATCGAATTTCTTGCTTTAAAAGTGCTTTACATATATCACCACCAACCAGCATGTAAATTTTAGTCAGCTACTGGACTAGTCTTTTAAAGAAGTTGAAAAATGGCCCTGCGTCCTCAAAGGACACACCTGTTATCTGAAACAGTTTTTAACCAGCTTGTTAAGCAGCTTTGACAGATCAAAGACCCCGGACAATGGGCACAAACTTTAACAATAGTTTAGCCTTGAGCAAAAGCTTCTGTCAAAGCAAGGCTTGTGCCAGTAGTATTATGGCCTGCAATTGAAAATAAATTTTACTTGAATAAGTACCTCAGCCCGATCAGAGGCACTGCCGCCAGGGAGACAAAAGCAGTTGGGGATAAGTTATTGACTCCACTGACAGCATGAATGAAGTTCATTATGCCAGCCCACTCTTGGTAAATGTGTCAGGTTTTAAACTGAATTAGGTGGCAGGTGCATGGACCATTTTCCTGCCCCCCTTGAGACAGTAGAGGGCCAGCCATCACCTGATTCTACAGACAAATGTTTAGATTTGGTTTTCATATTGCATGGGCGCAAGTGACAGCATATTTAAATCATAAATAAGGCTTCCTGCGAGCCCTCATCTATCCCTCTCTCTCTCCGGCCCCCATCACTGCCTGGCCATGCTCCCACCATGTTGCCTGATGCACCCTGGAGGTGTGTTTGCTCCCCCGCTTCCTCCTCCAGCACCCACTACAGCCCCCCTCCTGCTTCCTCTTCCTGCCTGCCATGGGATTGTGCAGGATTTGGGCTTCCACACCCCACCTCTGGGGGTCCGGCCCCAAGCCAGAGGAAGCCCCAAACCCTTCTGCCCCTATCCAAGTGACACCGCACACTTCAGTGGTGACTTCAACAGGGTCTGGATCAAGCCATCCTGCAGCGGTTATTATGTCGTATCTGTGGGCATAAAGAGATTGAACCTAGGCATCCCCTATCAGCCTCCAGAAAAGCTTTCTACAGTGAAACAGTATTTAATCCTTGCAAGCAGCTGATGACAATCGTCTCTGTAATTTTGCAGAACTGCAGGCCAGATCAAGAGGGAACATCCATCTATTTATCTATCTATCTACACACAAAATCTTATATAAAAAGACAAATGCAACTGTATATATATCAGTGTTTAAAAATTTTGCTAGAATTCAAAGAAACAAGGTGATAAACTGCCAGGATAATTTGATATTCCTTTGCTTTAAGATTGAACCGCAGTTTTAAGGTGTATCATTTATTTTTTCATCTGCATATTTTGCTTGAAAACATTTTGGTTTATAGTCTGCCAGGGCCTACAAGGATAATGCAAGATCAGCTGAACTTCAGATACTTTGGATGCCAGCTCTCATTACTTAATCATGAGACACAGGACTATTAAGACTCTTAAAAATGAAAGCCTCATTCTCTGACCAGGGAGGGAAGAGCTGGCATATGCCTTTGGCTGCATGCCTTATTTACGTTAATGAGCAAGTAAGATTCCTTCCCCCTGTGAGGGAGCTGCACGTCCCTTCTCCTGAAACTTTTGGGATCTGCTGCCTGCTTGGTTACAAATGCTTTTGGACAGCATTTCAGACACACTTGGGTACTCTTTTGCACTTGGGTGGCCTTAATCTTTTAAGAATACCTTTGGAAGCCTGAAAATGTCTTCCGCCCCACACTGAAGGTGAAGGTTTTATGGTTGTCCACTTGGTAGCATACACCAGCCTCTGAACTTCAACAAAAAATGTTTATCCTCTTTCTCCAAGGGTTTCAAAGGGCTGAACAAACACTGGCTAGTCTTCGCAACAACTCTCCTCTAAAGAAAAACATTATTTCTGCTCCTCAAAATTGAGAACCTGTTCAGAAAGAGAGTGATGACACCTGCCTGATGTCACCAGCAAGTCTGTGGCAGGTTCACACTCCAGCGGGTGCTTTTCACCGTTAGTGTTTCAGCCCTCTAACAGGACATTGCTAAAGACACATTTGGCTCAGTTCACAGTTGTATTTAGTACACCTGTTAATATGAACATATCAAGCCCTTTCTTTTTCTGGCTCCAATACAAATAGACCCAGGAAGTCTCACCCATGGACCCCCAACAAGAGAAAATGTTTCTTTCCCCCTTATGCAAATCTGGAAAAACAAAGTAGGCTTATTCTTTGGGGCTATCTAAAGACTGCTGTGTGTCAACACACAAAATCATTTCTCACAGTGGTATCACTTGCTAGATATGTTCCTTCCCTCCAACTACAGCAGATGGTGTTTCATAGTTGGTCACAAATGGCTGTCAGCGAGCGTTTGTCTGCCTGCCAGTAACCTGTAGTTTGGGGACTCCCTCGGAGAGTGTACCAGCACTGACTCTGCTGATAGCAGCATCTGAGAAAATGATCCGTCCTTTCTTGTCAGGCACAAAATTAGCCATCTCACTTTCAAACTGTTGACAAGGGGGATATGAAAGAAATAAGGGCTATGCTGGCCCAGATGATGTTTCTTCAGCTCTGGTTCGAGGCAGCTAGTGCTGACTACAGAGGATAAGCTGCCTTTACCAGGTTGAATATTGACCTCTGGTGAAAGATGGAGATGCGAGCGCGGCCCCCTCCTGGTGTCAGAACTTTGCATGGCATTTCCACCCTCACCTTTCCGAGCTCAGTTTAGATTTCTCTTGGCCAGCATTAGCGATAAGGAGGAGATGACCTTTAGTGACATTGCCCTGTAGCAGGAAAAAGCCTTTGACCCGTTTTGATGGTCAAAAAAACCCCAGCCAGGTTTGCTGCTGGCTTCACCAGCACGGGGAGAAGGCAGGCCGCCAGCCTGGCGTGAGCCATGACTGCAGTCTCATCCCAGCAGCAGGGACCAGAGGGGACAAGGGAGACAGTTGGCAACAGTGATGGAGACCAAATACTTCTGTCCCCATCGCCTGAGACAGAAAAGGGCTTTGGAAGTTTTGCAGCAGCAGCAGCCATTACCTTGCTGGTGCACACCCACATTTCAAGCACATGCAGTTACAACCCCAAACGGTTTATTTCAGCAGAATTCTTAACGATGAATCTGTGCAGCAGAGTCAAAAGCTCTCCATAGCAGCTACCTCAAGGTCTCCTGCCTGTAGGGCAATTTCTATTTAAAACCTGAAGTAGGATCTGGACTGGTAAACTCAACTGGCCTCACCGTCCTCCTGGCTTAGTTCAGGCATTGGTCTCCTCCAGGTACATCATCTGCCTGGCACACAGGATTCCTGTTGCTCACAACTGGATGGCACCACCATCAAAGGGGTCTAGCGACAGGGTGCATCCCCAGCTCTTCAGCTTTCACACACGCTAGGAAGCTGGTGCAGATAACTGATACTATGTAGTAAAAATCCAAAAATATGGTCCACCTGAAATTAAATACCCTAAAAAAGGCTGAACTGCTTAGTTTCAATAGCTTTATTTTTGTCACTGAACTCTTGCTAAAAATAAAAGGTACTAAACAAAGCAATAGTTAAAAATCAAAATGAAGAGCTTGAACATTGTTCAAATAAAACCTTCCAGTCTTCTGAAAATGAAATACTGCAGTAATTTGATTTCATTAAGATTGACATCTCTCTATATAAATCCACTTCTTCCAGTGCAAATTTTGTTTTCAAGTGAACATTTTGAGCTACTTTCTGGAATATTCATAAATAAAATACAAACTCACAGTAGCTACAAAACACCAATGACAACTACCCAGAACAAGAAGCCATGAAAATTTTGCTTACCTGGAAGCAGGTTCGTAATGAAATTTCAACTATTTCGACAAAATAGATTTTTTTTTTAAGACTAGTGAAGGTGGAATCTACAAGCAAAGCTGAAAATCAATTCCCCAATTGTGATCTTGTTGCATAAAATCTCTAACTACATTGGTATTTTTCCATGTTCCATTTTCAGTGCTGGATTTTTATTTTGATATTTCATATATGAGTAAGTCTGTTTCCATTTTCCTTTGGCTACAGAGATTTTTCTGATAAAAGGAGAGAGAGAACCTAGCTGAGGTAAGGCCATCTCCCTGAGAATGCAACGAGACTTTAACTTGGGTACTCGATGAGAATTATGGAAATGCCTGTTTCACTACTGATCAGAATGGGTACAAAAGCAGAATGATGACTGGATTAAGCTTGATACTCAGTGGATGTCTTGTGCCTTAGCTTGCATCCAGCACTGTGTTTAAGCATGCAGTCTGACTAGGGCAATGCAAACATCTAAAGTTAAGTACATGTATAAATATTTTCACTACATTTTGGTTGGGAAACTTTCTAGAATATGTCTAGGAACAGTTGACTGCCTTCTTAGACGGGTATGTGTAAACCCAGCTGAGCTTACTCTACTACCTGGTAGGCCGTTAAGCCCTGTATTTGGTTTGACCAGACACATTACTATGTTTGTGTGCATACTGGGCATATGAACGTGATGTTCATATCCTAGGCCATTTAGAGATAGGCCATTAATAACTTCATGACAGACATGTTCAATTTCTGCAGCCTCTTTTTTAGGGATAAAGTGGAGGGTGTTGTAAAACAAGTAAAGTAGTTTCTCAGCACTGCTACAGGCAAAGATCTCAAAAGATCCAGCTTCTTCCTAAAAACGGGCATCCCCTCTTGAAACAATCTATGGGGAAAGAACTTGCTTTGTGGATGTTTTCAGAACATATCTTTCCACTCTGGAAGTACAAGAAGGGAGAGTAAATGAAACAAGTATCTGAAAAACTGGAGAATGCATGTGACCAGGTGAGTTTAACCCTTCCCAAACCACTGCTTTCTGCTGCAGTGTGCAAAGTATGTATGCTTAGGCAAAAGTGCACCCCTGAATCAGTATTTTCACTCTTTATATTACCTGATTGATTTGATTAAGATCATTGGTGTCTGAATCTAACATAGTGGCTGCTTCAGATCTCATTTTGACAGGAAAAGAATCGAGCCACTTTAGAGAAGTATGGTCCATTGTCTGACCCATCATCAGGACCACTTTCAACACCAAATGCCATGGTCAACTGAGTTGGTTCCTCTAGCTGAGTGGAAGGCGTACACAGACTTTTGGGTGTCAGTGATTTGATCAAGAGAGCTGCCCTGCACAGGGAAGAGGACATGGTTGTTGAGGCAGTCTGCAATGCTCTCATGCTACTGGGAGCTCTGCTGCCACACACGGTGAATCATGCGCTAGGCCAGGGCTCTGAAGGCAGGGATGGATCTGTGGGCTTACACGCATCAGGAAGTCCCGTAGTACTGCATCTGAGCATCTGGCTCATTTTGGGCACCTGAGCATTTGAGCATCTGCCTCAAATTGGCAGTGATGGTTGTACTGGATGAACAAACGTAAGGCTGTCTTGTGGGTTTGGTTGGGACAAGAAGATGGAGAAATAGCTCAAGTTACTTGGGAAACACTGTAGAGCATTTGTGAGTTTTACTACCACTTAATAAGTTGAATGTTTAAAACATCATTTCCTAGCTTTCTAGTATCTACTTGAGCATGACCTTTTTTCCTGGTATTTCTCTCACTCACTTTACTGGGTTTGTTATCTTACTCAAGCTGGAAAAAAGGTTTGGGGTTTTTTTGTATAGGAATTTCATTAGCTTTTTGATAAAGTTGTCAAGGAAAAATACTGGTACTCTGCCATATGGAAGCATTTATTCACTACCGAGTATGTAAATTAGATTACATTCTTGATGGCAGCTGTGTTAATTAGCATATCTTGGTCTCCTGCTTGCTAGAACTGGACCCAAAGTTTCTGTGTTTTGGTTGGAGTTTTTTTCTTTTTCTTTTTTTTCCCAAGCTACTGTTGAGGCCTTTACAAAACCCATTAACCTGACCAGATCTGTCTCAGATCCCTGCAAGAATCCCTCTGGGGATTAGAAATTCCTTGTGGCATTTATCCTCTGCCAGGGTCTCTCCGGCTGAAGATCTCGGCAGGGCTGAGGAGATTAACGGGAGCCCCTTTGGGGACCGAGGAGATCTGCTTCACAACATGGCTTTAAATGTTGACTGAACTCATTATGAGGTGCAGAAGCTCTGCAACAGCCCTCGAGTTAATTAATGGAACTTGCCAAGGCCTGTCAAGACACTTGGTGATTGGCATTAGATCCTTCAGACTTTTGGCAAAGCTTCGGAGACAATGACATGCCAGTGAAAAGCTCTGGCTGTGTTAAGTAACCATGAGCACATTCCCCCAGTTACCACCATTTCTTGGAAATGGCAAAAGCAACAGAGCAATTAAAGAGTTTCACGGCAAATCAGGTCTGATGCCTCTTGCCCTCTCTAGAAATTGACCCCAAGCTCCCCCAAATTACTCAAGAAGTAAAATGCTCCATTTCCCCAAGATATTTGTTGCAGATTTGATGGGATAATTTAAATTGGTTAAAACCAAGAAGTTTCTCACACCCCGACTAGGCACATTTGGAGAGCATTAGAAAGCTATTTGAATATGCATCTTGAAAATCCTTCAGTCTCAACATAACACATTGTCAGTCATTTACCATCCAGGATACTCACCTTTCCTGTAGAGTGCTGTGTTTTCATTAAAAAATACAGAAATTGTTATCAGCAAGGCCAAATAAACTTAGAAGAAGGACATGATTGACATCAGTACCAATTTTTCTCAAGAATGATACTTTGCAGAGGAGACATGAAGCAGAAATGCCAACTGTTTGTCATCTTTCATCATAACACCATTTCCAAAACTGAGGATGCTAATATTATTGCAGGTAATTTTTAGCTGGTTCCCACATGTTCAATCAGGTTTGGCCTTGTATGCAGCAGCAAACAAAAGTTGACAATATTGTTGACAGCGTTAGGTCTAAGGAACATGTCCCATTATGTGCAGATGTGTTACCCTCTGCTTTCATCAGATCAGTTATAGGATGATGGCTAATGATGCTCTGAGCTTTTAATCTGATGCCTCTTCCTTCACTGCACTCTGATGTGTATGTCCAGCCATGTGATGTAATGGAACAGATATCTTCCTGCCCACAGGAAGATATTTTATTATCTTATTGCATCATGCCCTGCTTTCATCTGTCCAGTCAAGAGCAGTAGAGGAGAAACCTGAAGGAAGTTTAGGAGATCATCAGCCCCATTCTGCAAACATTTCTATGGAGAAGACTCCTGCAGGCAAACCACCCTCAGCAAACACAGGGCTCAGCAATAGAGTTCAAGGGCATGAGAAAGAAAGGTGTCTCTCCTTTGCAGTCTCCACCCAGGATGGTATAAGTTGGATTAAGACATAAGTGATAAAAATGCTTTCCAGCACTTTTGTTTTGCAGTCATTTTCTGAATATAGACATTATTATAACCCAAATACTTGACCATCATAAAAACACATTCTGGTGCTTTCAATTAATTTTAAAGTGTGTTTCAGGGATTGTTTGGCTGATTTGGTATTTTCATGGAAATATTCTGCTGCATGTCCTACATTTCACTGACTGAAGACAGGACTTGTGGGGTTTTTTGTACATGTCTAAGTATACACCTGCAAAAATGAAACTTCAGATGTGACCTCAGTATGACACCTCCAATATTTCCTTATTTGACACCAGCATGAGGATCATGACAGTTTGGGGCTTTTGGTATTGTACAGTCCCAGACTGCTTCCTCTATCACTCGCCTATGCACTCACCTATTGGGTCCCCATGTCACACATGCCTACGCATTTTAGTATCTACAACTTAGCTGGCTCAGGATGTTCTTGTTCCATTCACCAAAACAGCAAACTTCCCTTTTGGTCAGGTACTTAAGCACAGAGCTCAAAATAAACACATTGTAAAGCCAGATATTGATACTCAGCCTCAGTAGGCCAAGGTGCCACTTGATGTGACAATGGGTTAGGAGGCTGCAAGCAGGAGGTATGCTTCCCTTGCTGCATGGGTCCACCTATGGCCTTGCATTTCTATGACACTGATGCCAAAGATTTGTAGCTCATGACTTGGGCTCCTCATACTACTCTAAAATTGCTGTTACTGTTGGTTGACAATGGTGAAGATGCTTCTTATGCTACTGTCAATTCTTCAGGAAATCGTAGGACAGGTCATAGTTAAGGGAATGAAGCGTCCATTTTCTTTATCAAAAACTTACTTTTCAGACTCAAGTCTCCACCAGAGTAAGAACATGTATTGCTTTCCTTCTGTGAAGGTACTTTTGCTGCTTCCTCTGTGGTGCCCAGATTTTTTGAACATCCCTGTCCACTCTCCCCTAAGTGGCGGTAATCCTTGAGCTTGCTGGTACAACTGGGAGTGAAATTATACTCCTTCATACTCTCTGCCACATTTAATTAATGCTCTGTCTACGCAGAATGACTCATTAGATTGGTATAAAATTTATGGTAATGCCAATGAGCATAAGTATTGATAGTTAATGGCATCACAGAACAGAAGTTAATGAGTACGGGGAAATCCTAACATACAGCAGAAATAGTTACTTCCTCAATTTATTGATGTGGATGCTGGGGACTGATTAGCTTAAGTATTAATTAAAAGATTAACTATGACTCCGTCAACATATCATTTCTTCATCTTTCTGCCTTAGGCCCATTTACACACTCAGCTAAATACTCGTTTAATATCATTGCAGCTCAAGACAGTATTTATGCCTGCATTTAATTTAAGTATATACCAAAGTCCTCTTCTAATTATAGTTGTTTTCTCAAAATGGGTTTCAGTTTGTATTTCATACTGTAGTTTTTCTTTCAATTATTATTAAAAAAAAAAATTCTGAGCCTTTTTCTTTCCAGACTAATACAAAATGTTAAATCTCATTTTATTAGCACCAAAAGCCAGATGTTCTTGGCTGTTTTTAAGTACCCTGAGTTATATCTGTTCACAGAAGTTTAATCCTGGGAAGAGCAGTCAAGTAGTTCACAAGGCTTGATCTTGGTGTTAATTATTTTGCATTAACCATAAACCAGTTTGCTCGCTTGAAAAATAACAATTTATACAAGTGGTTAGAATCAGTAAAGAAAAAGACAATTTGCAAAGCATTTAGAGGATTTTTTTCAGCCATAAACCACTCTCACAGAGGCAACTAGGGATTACTAAAATAAACTTCTTCGAATTGCACTACTCAACGCTTTCCCAATCTATGTTATTTTACAGATTTCCGTGTTGCAAGCTAACATTTAAATTTGTTTTCCAAATCCCAATGCAATATACAGAGCCTTGGGAGTTCTGGGCAGCATTACGATGACAGCAATGCTGACTGGATTAAGCTTGATACTCAGTGGATGTCTTGTGCCTTAGCTTGCTGGCCTACCTGCATTTCGTCTGGCAGTGTTTACCACAGGGCAGAAGCCAGACCAGAGGTTGCAAAGGCCTTTTCCATACACTACCGTTAAGAAAACCAGACCCAAAGAAGGCTGGTACTGACTGTCGAGTCAGTCACTTCATTTCTTTTTTGCTCTTGCCACGTATGCCGTATTAGTAGCACACTTCCTACATGAGCAGAAAAATTAATTGGCAGAGAGTAGACCTGCCAAAAATAAATCCAAGTTGCAACAGGCACTAGCTTGAGAACAGACATGTGGGAAATTGCAATTCCACTGAGCAGTATTGCCAATCGGGCCCTTACACGCGGAAGCACACAAAAAGCATGCGGAGGGTGGGGCAGGTCCTGACTGGGTACAAACATTTAATTTAGTTCAGGTAAAAATTGTCACTGCAAAGTCCTGAAAGCTTGATTTTCATCCACAGCGCGAGCAGTAGTAACAGAAGCCAGCAGTAACAAAATCTCAAATTTCAAAGGCTTCGAATTTTGCTGGGAATATTTTCTAGAGCACTCATGCTAATATGCAGGCAAGCGTATGCATGTGTGTAGTCAGGCGTGTGCATGGGAATGCACTCGCTTTCCACGCAGATGGGCCTCGGATTTTGTGGTGAAACAACCCATCCGTTGAAGATGAGGCAATGCTTCTTCATCCCCAGCCGCTGCCTGGTCCCTGCCCAGGACTGCCTGCTTCTCCCCAGGGATTTGCCAATGGTCCCTCAAGCAGGCTTTGAGAGGGTTCCTTTTGGCTGATGTCTTTTCTGGTGAATCCTTCTGCCTCTTAAAACAAGATCTGCTCAGTGAAAAGCGCAGTTAGTTGTGACCTCACAGACTTCACAAAGGGATCATCTTTGAATATCTGCTGTCCCATATCTCTCCTGGTTGAAGTCCACCCCCCATTATTAGACATTATTCCACTGTGTGATTGGGACATTGGTGTTCTCTCCTGTTACCACCAGACACCTGCTCCCCAGGGGAGTGGGAAGCAGCGTGCCACTGCAGGACATGCACCCTGCCATTGCCAGTGTCAGTTGGTTGCAACTGAAAATCTTCTGAGATTAAAAAAAAAAACAAACCCAAACATTGCAGAGGTGCCCAGGAAGCACAGCCTTTTCTGGTTTCCCTTAAAGGGATCAGCCTCCAGCTCCAGGGAGGCAGCATCGGTTTTGTTGGTCGGGAAGCATCTTCCCCAGCGAAGATGTTGGTGAGCGGCGTGTGTGTGGGTAGAGCGTGCTGTGGGAGACTACCGCGGGCTGATATGAGAGATGATATCGGAGATTAGTTAACCGTATGGGCTGAGTCCCCGGGGAGGTGTGTGAAATGAATCAGATTAAACAAAATTGATAATGTGAATACTTAATCAAACAGACAAAGGTAGTCTGCACAGCTAATTAGGGGCAAATAGAGTGTCCCTCTTGTACCTCATTTAACTGACAAATTGTGCAGACAGTTTTAATGGGAGTCTGTTTAGCAAAGAGAAGGCTGTACAGTTGACAGCTTGGCAAAATGTGGTTTCTGTAACACCACATGATGCTTATGGAAATTAGCCTGGTGCAGCTGAGCTCTGAGTAGGTGAGAGCTGCCCAAACTCTAGTAAAATGGTAAAATAGACCTTTTGTAGGCCTCTGCTCCTGACTTCTTAAAGGGACCCAACCACTTTTCTGTGAGCTGGGAATGAACATTTCTGAAGAGACGTGAAGGATCCTTATGATACCAGAAAGGACCACTCTTGTAGCCAAGAAGGCAGATAAAAAATTCAGACTATATCACCTTGGCTTATTGCAATTTTCTGGTTGGATTCTGTGTAAAAACAAAGTCACTTCCACAGCTTCTCAGGAGGTACGTCAATATGAATTACTGTCAGTGTTTTATACATGAAGAGAATGCCGGCGCAAAGTGATCAGCTGAGTCCTGCAATATGGGCCAACTCCTGGGTCAGGATGAAGACTGAGCAGCCAGCCAAGCCCGGGGCCAGAGCCCATCTTCTGGCTCAGGACAGTCTCTGCTGCTGCACTGTGGCATGTCTCTCTTACAAATGCAGGTCTCCAGTTTCTTAAGCCAGTTTCTTTCTCCATTCACAGATGCCAATCTCTTCTACATTTTCTGATAACCCCTTCCTCTGCATCCGTCTCCTCTCCTTGTCCAAAATAACCACATCCCTTCATTGCCTCTTCCCTTATGTTCCTGAGGCCCACATGCCTAGCCCTCTTCCAGATATGCTGTAAACTCCAAGGAGAGAGTTCGTAAACATGAATTGGAGACTGATTCCTTCAAGAAATTGAAACAAGTGGCCAACTGTGGCTACTTCTCAGTGGCATTCAACAGCTCTTACAAGAGCAGTGGCTGTTGCACTGATGTAGGAAAGCAAAGTGCCTTGTAGGTGAAGGGACCACAGTTAACATGCCTGAAATCTGTGTAACTGTATTCAGGTTTCTTCTCTAGTTTTGCATCTGTATCTCTTTATAGGTCATAATTTCTAGCGTGATAAATGGGAGACTTGTGAGAGGTTTAACAAGGGATTTTGAGCAAATCTCTTTGTGTTGGTTCTGCTCAAAAGACTGCTCTGCCTTACGCTGAGCGTCATGAGGAGCAAGGGGAGGAGACCTATCCCTACAATAGCAGCTAAGGATAATACAAGTTTTGCTGGAAGTCATTTTGTAGGACATGGCACCTTCTGTGGCTAGGCCTCTGGCTTAAGCTTTCACTGGCTACTAAACATCACAAGCATTTCGTGAACATGTATGAGTTCATTCATGGGTGTGCACATCTGGGTGTGCACATCTGTGTGCACATACATGTTATGTTCACTCAGACAAACTGTACATTTTGATCATAAAAGCAGCATGCTGTAATGCTTGGAGAGTGAGAAGTCAGAGGCTGTAATGTGAACAGCTGCTTTCCACTTGATGTTGGCCGTTTCACTTGACTCTTCTGTACTTCAGTTTCTACGCCTACAGAGCAGGACCACCCTTTCTACCTCAGAGCATTATTAGAAAGAAATTACATGTGTCCCACAATCCTCGGTGGTAAAGCACAGGATCTATCATGGGTCAAATTCCTAGCTAGTGAGAACTGGGTAGAGCAGCCAAAATCGTGCATTGAAAGTGTCCAGGAAGAAAGTGTAAAGCTGGGGGAATTTGTGGCTTCTGCTTTTGGTTTTCATTTGGGAAGCACATTAGCTTCCTTCCCTTGCAGCTGAGTGGCACTTATCACCTCAGCACTGCAAGGACTTCAGCAGAAGAAAAATTGAGTGCCGCCATCTCCACAATAGCGTGGAGTGTTGTAACATTTGACATCTGACTTATGCTTAAACATCACCCCCTGTTGAAAGGCCTGGGTTTATGATGGAACATAAAGACGGTAAACACATCAGCAGAACCAAACATTTCAGGAGTGAAGCATATTATAGGTGTAATAAAGCTGCAAAGACAAGGCACTGCTTGGAGCTAATGCTTTGGCTGAATTAACTTCAGGAGCTCTGTCCCTGCAAGGAAAATCCTAAATGTGGAAATTATAGAGGAACTAATTTAAAGGCTGGGGAAAATGTAAATTATTTAACCAAACCTATGTTACACAGCAGTTACCAAACTTAAAATTTGACCCTTGTATAATTGTGGATTATTTTTGCCTGTTTGTGTTAGGTATTCTTTCATATCTTCTCAAAGAATCTTCAGAGGATGTAAAGCCATTTGATTCATTATTGAGTAGCTTCACGTATTTGGGCAGAAGTCTGTGTAATCCAGCAATACCTATTCTGGTCCTTAATGACTTACTCCTCTTAGCCTACCTCCTCTGACGTGAAATGGGGTGAATGGAAATTTTCTGCAGTAACACAAGTGTTTGAGTGGGATATTTAGCACTTGGAGAACAAAAAAAAAGAAGCAAAGAAGGAAAGGATGAATGAGAGAATGAAGGAATGAACCAGAAAAGCAACAAAAGAGAAAGAAATAGAAATTTCATGGGGAAGCTTCAGTTTGAAGGGCACAAATCCCTCTCCTACACCTCTGAGGAGCACCTTTACTGTCAGGTGGACACAACCCAGCTATCATAGTGGCTGAAAAAGTCTTTTGGAAGCAGGAGGGTTTCTTTTTTTTAACCTTCTCTCCAACTTGTTAAAGCCTAGGTAAGTCCCACCACCTCCCTCACGAAACACTTGCCCAAGCAAAAGTTTTTCCAGAGAATTTCAGAACTCTCACATAATTGAAATAAGAGGGGGATTGAGCCTGCTTCAGTAGAGCAGTTTGAGTTAATTGATAAACCTTCCCTTTTTATTATCAGTGCTACCCTTCTGTCTGAAAGGCAGGGAGATTTCCTTGTGGGATTTGAGCAAATATTGGAAATTGCAGAGGCAAATTAGCAGGGGCCACAAACCAGAAGTGACAGCTCAAGGAGGCTGGTGGAGGGAGTGGAGCAATCCCTTACCAGTAGCAATTGGCCAGACTTATCATATGGACTAATCACAACAGAGCTGGTGAAATAATGGGCACCAGATGTTAGCGCTTTGTAGACGTTTGCTCTCTGGAGACCAGCTCTGCCAAGTGAGCTCCCCGGGAGCAGGAGCATGGCTTTCTCATCTATTAATAGGACAGGGGGCTGCTGGTCAGCGCCTATTCCATGTATCTAATTGGTGACGCTACAGCCCCTTTCCCCAGCTTAAGGAATATTTGCATTCATGAGGAGCATTTCCATGGCTGGTATGCCTTAGATTCATGGCACTTTGTTTTGTTAAGAGATTCTCGTGAATGAGTGAGTGAAAACTAGTCATGCAATAGATGGAATCATTAGTGCTCGCCTCCACAGAGGTCTTTAATAGGGATGCTTCTTTGCAAAGTGCTGAATATGCCCCCACCCAGTCTTCTACCCCTGCAAAGATTTTACTGGCAGAGGGAGTAGGAGGGAAAGGGGTGGTAATGTTTCTCCCAGGAGCTTTGCAGAGAAAGTCCTAAACTGCTCCCCAGAGCTCAGGAGCTGCAAATCTAGACAGGGAGCAAAGTAGACTCCTCTCTTGCTCTTACGTGTCATGCACCCAGACCAGGCCTGGCCATGATGTGGCCTTATAGGATTAGTTTATGCCTCTCTAATTATTTGTACTAAGCTGGCTTGACAAGACAGAGATTTGCAGCTAAGCTTCTGCAAAGAGTGCTGCCACCGGGGCTGCTGTCAGCTGCAGCATGCCGTGCCATGCCATGGCTTGGAGGGACAAAGAAGGTGTGGATTGGATTTTGTTCAGGGGATCAAACCTGTCTAGGTAACCAACCTGGTGGGTAGACAAAGAGGGTAAAGGACCTTGCCTAAAGCAGAGCTGGCGCAGAAGACAGTCACAGAGTTAACTACTATGGCTACTTAAAATAGGATGAATAGTTCTGCAAGCCACATCTGTTGTGGTTTATTTTAAGGGAGCCAAGTCTGCACAGTGGGCCCCATCGCTCCCAATGCAGACCACAGGCTCCTCTTTCCCTGTCTCCAGCACTGCAAACCAACTCTGCTCTTCTCCCCTCTTTCCTTTCCCCTGCAGTGACCTAGTGTTGGTCTGACCATGGTTTCAGTTAGGCAGATGGGAACTGTCTCTCCTATGTGATCTGTCCGTCTCCCAGCACAGGGTGTCCCAAGTTTTTTCATTGGCAGACACCCATCTCTGCAGAGGGTGTTTAACATGAATTGCCTTTTAGGATACTGACCAAACAACAAAAAACTGTTTAACAATCTTAGCTAAAGCATTTTGCAGACCCTGACTGCTGTGTCCAAAATTTGAGGCACAGGAAGCTCTGTCTCTGCTTAGCTGTGTCCTCCTTGGCTGAGAAGAAAGGTGCTCTGATGAGGAAGACCTATAATCATAACTGATATACTCATAAATCATATAATAATTAAAGAATTATAGGAACAACCTTAGATATTTTTAGCAGAAATATATACTATGTGGTTTGAGAGACATCAATACATTTGTGTGCACAGGGTTAGTAGGACCACAGGGCTTTTGGATCACAGCAGGCTTGTCTGTGGCAGGAGGGAATAGAGGCAGCACTGCCCCATCCCTGCAGAAAGGACTTGTCATCTCTTCTCTGGGACCTTCTGTAAGCAAAAGTGAGAGGTTAAAGCTTGGAGCTTATAGAGCAGCTTTCAAGAGTAAATGGCAACCATTAACTCGCCTTTGACTTTCAAGTTGGATTTCAGAGCTTCTTCCTTTTCATATTTGATGCCCCTTAGCATCAGCAGGGTTTGCCAGAACTTCAGCTGTTCTGGGCATCTCCCTTTTTGGCACCGTAAAGGCACCCAGGTTTCAGAAAACGCTGAGTGCTTCCTTTCTGAAGTCAAAGAGAACTTTACATTTTCCTTCCAAAGGAGGCCAGGCTGCACGAGGCATTGGAAACCATTGGATGGGATTATTGGTCATGTGGCTCCACTCATGCATAGCTGGCAAGGACCTGGCATCTCGTGGAAATTGCATGTTACCAGATTTGTTATCACAGCTATTAGAACCAAATTAATTCAGTCATGCAGCTCACTGTTTCTAAATAATGCACTTACTTTTAACATCACCTTTAATACTAAACTACATTCACTTCACTTTTTTTTTTCTGCATTATGATTGCAGTGGTATTTATTTATAAAAGTATGAGTAATTGTGTGTGTGAGAGAGCTTAGAAAAACTTAATTGGTGGAGGCAGAAGAATTGACAGTTTGCATTTAAATGTCAAATGCCCCTTCTTAACTTCAATCTGCATCTAAAACAAAAAAACCAAAACCACCCTGAAAGACACAGACATTCCTTACAGTCATTAACGCTGTTCCTGTGGTCACCCAGGAGTTGTAGTTTTTTCTTTTGACAGGTGAGATCAAACGATCAGTCACTGAATACCTCCCCCTGTATCTGGATTAGCGATCAGTTGCCATTCACCAGCATATACCAAGAAAATCTTCCCCTCCCCTCTACAGGATGCATTTCAACTTGATAGGGCAACTTAGCTTTTGCGATGGAAATCACCAGCCTGATAATGTCTGGCTGCCCGATTATGTCTGCTGGACTTTGGCAGGAATGCCCCGACCAAAGACTTGAGAAAGTAAAAAGTCAGAGAGTTTCCATCAACTCCTGACAGTGGCAGGAATGTCCCCTTTTCCTGACGAACGGCCTTTCAAACCTTGGCACATCCATTACCAATTCTATGGCTGCATTTCCCTGCATTTGGGGCCATCTGTCTTTACTCCTTCCATTCTGAAGTCAGAAAAGAAAATTATTTTCACATTAGCAACTCATTAAATGGCCCCAAACTTGTAGCACAATCACTGCTGGAGCCAAACTCATTGTTTTTACACTTCCAAATACCTACTTGAAGGCATTGTTCAGAGAGCTGGGTCTGGCTTGCAGGACCTTCTGTCATGCACATGGGCAAGTGGGTGGGGTGGAGCCCTGTCACCCTCATCCATCATTCTCCATCAATGTCACTACCACCTGCAGAGGCATTACCCCCAGTCAGTCACTCACACCATCATTTATTTCTGTCCATCAACATGAGCAGAAGGAGAGGATATGAGAAGTCAGTATCAAAGCTGGAAAGATTCCTAAGGCTTGTTTAAGACAGCAGAGATACGGAAGAGCATCCAATGACTATGGGGAGTTGCACTTTGAACTTAGTTTCTGAGCACAAAGAAACTCTCAGGAGGTCACGTACAGTGTAGATACTCACCATGCAAATGCTCAAGGCTGTTGCTGATTAATCCGTACAAAACTACAGTGCCTTTGGCTGAGGAAAGACAGGAAAGCTGTTTTTTTCAGCAAAGCCATATTTCAGCAGAGTCTCAACACTCACTTTGTGTTTCTTTATCTCATTCTCAGAAGGGAAGCACAGAGGTTTCTTTAGAAGATGTGTCTCAAACTCACCCCAAATACTCATCCACAGTCCCTTGGTTTCCCCTCCCTGGAATGAACAACGCACTACCTCACTAACTGAAAGTGCCTGACGGGTGGGCGTGGGGGGAGCGGGATCCCCGGCAAAAACAGCGTTCAGTACTGCCCCACCAGCTCCTCAGCAGGCATCCCTGCTGGGGAGGGCAGTGCTGACCTCAATGGTCCTTTGCTGGCAAAAGTATACTGAAGAGCAGCGATGGGAGAGATGTTTGTGTGGGCCAAGCCACGAAAGAGCAAACACGTCTCTGTGCTGCTTGAGTAAGCCCATGATAACATCTGAACAACTTTTAAAGCTTCAGCCTCTGAACTGGCTGCTAAAATCCTCTTTGGGAACAGCCCTGAGCTCCCTCAGCCTGCCCAGCAGCTTGAAGCAGATGCTGGATGTGGTACCCCCTCTCCCCAACTTTTCCAAAGCGGTTGTGTCCCTGTGAGTGGCTTTCCTGAGCTGACGCAGGCCTTGGGAGATGGAGCTGCATTTTCGAGGCTGAGCAAAACATTTTCTGTGTTGCATATGAAAAGCCTTCTGGGAATCAGAGGGTATTAATCAATTTTAAATGTACCGTTCCTTGCCTTTAAAAATCAGAGCTCCTCACACATTGTCAAAGCCTCCCCGAGCCCTTTCTGTCCCCGGAGTCGATCACTGTGAAATGAGGACACGTCGCAGCATAGCTTATTAGGGGAACTGGGCTGTTTCCGTTTTGTTTGGGTCTGTACAGAAAAGGGTTTTTCACGGGGGGCTGTGCTTTGACAGCCTCGTCCTCCCCCAGGCTGGTTAGCATTTAGCAAGGAGCGGCTGACAAAGCTCCTGGGCCACGGAGATCCACAAGGTGCTTGCAGCTGGCACAGATACCTCATTAGAAATTCATTTTTTCCTGTCATAATAACAAAGTGCAGAGCAGCGGTGGCAACATAGTTTCGTATGGGAAAGCACACAAAAGGGGACAGCTGAAAGAAGCTGTGCTTTTCTCCTGTATTTCCAGCCCGACAGAAGCATCTTCAAAGGGAGCAGCCTTGCCCGTCCGCCGCACCCTCTTTGGCCTGAATCGCTTGAATGGCATTTTATACACCTACTGCACCCTGGGGCCAGCCAGCCTCTGGGAAACCCATTCACCCGGCCCGCGCCTTCTTCCCGGCCATTTTGTTGTTTCCTACCCCGCAGAAGCAGCAGGCAAATAAAAGTGACACCCCCGGCTTGTGAGCGTCAGCTCCCTCGCAAGCATTTCTGAAACTGTATTTCCAGGCAAGTGGAGCAGGCCCGGTTTGTTCCAGGCAAGGTGGAAAGCCTCCTGAAGCGGAGAATAACTGCTGTCTTAATCCCCTCTCTCTTTATTTGTACAGTGAAAGCAGAGTTAGGAAGGCAGAAAGGAAAGGAGAGCGGCATTGCTGCTGCGGCTGTCACTGCTGGGGTAACACACGGATGAGTGCTGGTGAGGGGCCTAAACAGTCCATCACTGAGGAGATGGAGAATGGCAGCGAGTGACTCTTGTTGTGCACAAGCACCTTGATCCACTTTCCTAAAGCTAATGAAAGAAGTGGGTGGGTTTCTGAAGGACAAGAGATTTCATCTTCTCAAAAATGTGGAGCAGAAGCCTGACAAAGATCGCATTGCAAAATCTTGGCTTTATTTCTGTCCCCACCTTTTTCTTCTCCATGTCTCCCTCCTTCCTCACCCCCCCGCCCCCACCTCATATCACTGCATGTATTAGGAAAAATAAAGAGGATGGAGAAGAGAGACAGACAGAAGGCAAACAAATAGCATGGAATAGGAAAGGCCTGAGAGCCAAGAACTGGAAGCCATCAAACTAAGCAGTTACAGTTCAGAAACTTCCTTCTCATACATGGATCAAAAGTGTATGTACCAATTTCCATTTTCAGAGAAGGGCTTTTTTACTAAAAAGAAAACCAAAAGAAGGCAACAACAAATCCTGATACAAGAATCTAATCCGATTTGTGTCACATATTAAACACCAGCACCTCAGAGTCACAACACTCCTCCCTAGCACAGCACCAAGAAGCCTTTGCAGAAGTACAGCAGATGGATTGGTTTTAATCCCTCAGCCTGGACAGGAAGCTGAAGGGGAGAGCACCAGGCAGACCACCACTGCAAATGCAGTACTCATAGTTTTCTGTCAGAGAGAACTGAATGCCCAAAGCCACTTTGCTTTATATGGCAGCCCACAGACACCAGCATCCTGGGCGGTGGGAGCATGAAGGGGACTGCAGACTGAGAGACAATGACCAACAGGAAAACCTTTAACACATGCCAGGAATACTGTCATCCATGCAAGAATAATGTATAAATGCCTTTTCTAGTCAAGGAACCAATGGCCAGATTAAACCATGGGACAATTTTGCTATTGACTTCAGCAACTAAATTATATTCAGTAAATGGGGATTCACTGTAGCTAGGATAAATGTTCAAAAGTGCCCAGATGTACTAACTCTAATTTCAGGCACTCTGAGAAGCATTATCTAGCCCTCCAGAGAGCTCTGGCTTTCTCCACTCTCTAAGTGGATAGGGACTAGGATGACTGTCTTAACTTCAGGCTATTGTAAACTTAGCCTCTTCCATCCCTCAGTGTCACATTTCAGAAGTAATTTAGTCACGGCTATGGAGCACACTAACATCCCTACTGGCACAGCCAGTAATCAGCAAGCACAAAGATATTTGGGATATTCTGAAACTGAGTGCTTGGGGAGGGCAGGGATGGTGGTGCCGGGTTGAATGCGATGATGAAACTCAGCAAGAGAAACAGAGCAAAGGCATCCACCACCTTGGCCTACTGGTGGTGCCTACTGGACTAAGCAGGATGTGCTCTGAAGGGGACATGCTGACCTTAGCTAACTTGAGCTGTGCAAACATTTGGGTTGTGCTCTCAGCTTATCAGTACCATTTCTTCTTTGTCTGTCAGCGGATTTCCAGTCCCTTGTTCTGTTTAGTTTGGGTGTATCTTGGAGGGTGGTGAATTGCTGTCTAGGGGGGGTATCCATATTGCTACCCGTCTGTAATAAGAAGAGAGGCTAGATGAGAGGAAACAAGACTAACTCTAGATGGAATAATTAATCTGGGACACTGAACATCTGGGCACTTTCTATGGGTCCCCAGACTGAAACTGAACTCTCGGTGGTTTACATGCAGAAGGCATAAATTATGCTTATATGAGGTCTGCAGGTGACACCTACACTAAATAAAATAGACCATCATTATGTTTTCTGGCTCCAAGGACAAGTGTTACAATGAGGCTCGTGTCCCAAAGACTAAGACTGGCAGGGCACCACTTCTGACTCTTGCATGGAAAAAGTGGGCATCCCTCTGAAGCATCCAACTCTTCACAGAGAAGATTAATCTCCCCAGGCCTGCATGACCTGGTCCACAGCACCCCACAAGGAGAATCCACACTTTATACTACTCCAAACTGAGTCCTTGCCTAGGAAAGCACTGCCTGGCTCAGACCTTTGCTGATGTGGGTATTAAATACTAACCAGTGGGGTTGACTGTGGGAGGGTGCCTGAGCCCATCCTCTGACCGTAGTTACTAGTTTGGACATGGCCTTCCAGTGTCTGATAGACAGCTCTCATGCAGAGGAGGAAAAGGGTACTTGTGTAGAGGCATGAAGGGGTAGCAATAGAATGCTGACCAAGAGAAGTCTTTCTCCTTGTAATGTATTGCATCTATAGATGAATCTGCTGCATTTGAGAAGACTCCTTACAGAGACCGACATGCCAATATACCAAGAATTAGGAGATGGCAAATCACTCAGTTAAGTTAAACCAAAAATGAGCTCAAGATTAATATTGGAAAATACACATTTACCACAGGACAGATTTGTCATGAAGGGGTTACAGTGACTGTGAAAGTTCATTTGTCAGATTGTCAGAAGCACAGAGGAGCTGGAGCATGAATTGGGCAATATTCCAGGTGTGAGACCACTTGGTTACAATGGGAAAGACTGATTGAGAGCATGAATATAAGTCTCCATTGACCACAGCCCCTAAGAGAACACTGCTCAGTGAAGAGCTGGATGCTTGAGAGGGGTGACCACTTTTTCTATGCAAGAGTCAGAAGTGGTGCCCTGCCAGAAATACAAGAAATCTTAAAAAGCATGTATTTCCACAGTGAGAAACACATACTTGCCCATTTGCAATTCAGAGCATCCCTGAAGAAATTCAAAAGTAGGTATTGGGCACCTAACACTGGGTGGGAACAAGAGCTACTTCACCGAGGAGTGTAAAATTCCCTAGACTAACGTGACACAAAATAAAATCCTGCTAGTCCCCAGTGTCCCCCCGGGGGAACAAGAGTTTCCTCTCATTGCTGTTCAACATCCCTTGATCTGAGCTGTACTCTTGCTGATGAGGTGGATCCAGCGACTCCAGATGGGCTCAGAGCCCCTCATTCTGCTTGTACCTGAGTACATTGTGCTGAGACTTTACTGTACTGACTGCACTGGTTAGCTGTGGAGTCCATCTGCTTCCTAAATAACATGCTAAATAACATGGTAAATTCAGTAATCTGGCAGGATGGTTTAGGGATAATCATAGAATCATAGGGGTTGTAAGGGACCTCGAGAGATCATCGGGTCCAACCCCCCTGCCAAAGCAGCTCCCTAGCTCATATTGCACAGATAGGCATCCAGACGAGACTTGAATATCTCCAGAGAGGGAGACTCCACCACCTCCCTGGGCAGCCTGTCCCAGGGCTCTGTCCCCCTCACTGGGAAAAAGTTCTTCCGCATGTTTGTGCGTAACTTCCTGTGCTTCAATTTGCAGCCATTTCCCCTTGTCCTGTCCCCACAGACCACTGAAAAAGGGCTGGCCAATGCGCTCTGCATCCCATGCCTAAGCTATTTATAAACACTAATCAGGTCCCCCCCTAAGTCTTCTTTTCTCCCGACTAAACAGTTCCAGCTCACTCAGCCTATCCTCATACCGATAATAGTGGCTTACATATATCACATCCTACACTGAGTGTGACCACCCAGACTGCTATGCTTGTTTCTTTTATAGTGCCTAGGATGCAATGAGTAGTGTATGTCTGCCTGGTGGCTCCTGTGTAACATGGGGAGAGCAGCAGGTAAAGATCATGGGCAGGGACCATGTGAGCACAAAGGTAGTGATGTTGGGGTGCTGCACTTACCAATGGACGTCCAATTATTGTAATCTTATTTGTCAGAGGTTTGACTGGTTTATTCTTCTGTCTATCCCAGGTGGCTCTATTTTTGTGGTTAACTGGTAATATTTCTTTTTGCTGCTTCTTTCCTGCACTGCATTAAACTTCCATGGGGAAATGAAAAAAGAAGAGGTACAAATTGCAACAGGCAGAGCTCGAGGGCATTATGACTCATATGGCTACAGAAGATATCAAAATCAAGGGAGATGCTTCTCCTGTCCTCAACTCAGAGAGAGTGAAGCTCACTTCCATGGCATCTCCAACAACCTTTGTAAAGGCAAATGTAGATTTGAAGACCTGCAAAGGGAGGTCTTGTGCAGTACACACAAAGCAGAGCATAAATATTGTAAAATTCAGCCTCAGTGTAAAAATACATCTGTAACTTCAAGGTCAACAAGTGCAAATCAAATATACCTGTCAAAGCCTGTCATGCTCTCCCATTGTTTTCCTCCTTCTCCAGCCACCACATTACTTCTCAGCAAAGGCACCTGGGACCAGAGGCAACTCATTGCCTGGCACTCAATTTGTGACCAAGCCTGGTGGGTGATGTCTGCACCATGTCCCACTCTGTGCTCTGTTTCTGGCAGTCTGTCCTCGCCGTGTGCAAGCAAAAGAGCCTCAAGGAAGCAACCTGGACCCTTGCCTAGTCAAAACCTGTATTGGCTTAGTCAGCTCCAGGGTGAGAAGAGGCTTTCAGCAACATTCAGGGGTGTCTGGAGTCTGCAGTGGACTCCAGCTCCACTGAACGGCATGAAGGCGATGGGCTGGGACGTGGGACTTACAATCCAGTCTCCGACAGCCCTGATCACCAGCAGCTATGATGTGTTTATGCCCCCAGGGAATGGAGCAAATTATGTTACAGTAACCAGCTGTGGGATCATGTGGCCCTTTCACATAGTGGGCTGCCTTTTAATCCTGGGTAACTGCAAGTGGGTGCCAACTCCAAAGCAAGTAAGTTTTATGGGTTTTGTCCCTATATAACTCCTGGTCTGTGTAATTCACGGTATGAAACACAAACTTCCTCTTGAAGAAAACACTGCAGGATCAGGCCCAGGAGGAGGCAGGAAACGACGGCCTGAACTGCACCACATTATCCTTCAGCCCCTCTCTGGGCCCATTTCAGCAATGCTTTGGAAGGGGTGCTCCCTGTCCTGTTGCTGTTTGATAGGAGGGATGTTTGTTTTCTTCAGGATTTTATTTTTGTACATTATTATTAATTAATTTTTCGTGGCCTTGAGAGTGTAACTGTTCGGAAAGTAGCAGACCCGAAATTCATTAAATGTGTGAAATGATGGGAGAAAAAGTGTGAAATTGTAACAGTCTGTTTGGGGTTGATTAATAGAAATTTCTCCTGACAGTCCCCGGGCCCTTCCGGGGGTCACTGGAACAGAGCAGCTGTAAAGACAGCAGGAGCAATTTAGAGGCTGCCCGATGGGGCCGTGCAGATTTCAGAACAAGTGGGGAGAGTCCCATGCCCTTGTTCAGGCCAGTGGGAGACGACTGGCCACCACAGTGTCACGTTAACATGCAGATTAGCCCGAGAGGTGCTCCCACCGGCCCTGAAAGGGTTATTTTGCTGTAAGGGAGGTTATTGTTGTTACTGCTGTTTTCAGTCCTCCAGAAACGTCACCCATAAAGCTGCATTGCCGTGTGCCATCGGCTGCACTTGTGCTAAACAGCAAAGTGCTAGCAAGGAAAAATCCCCCCAGTAGACAGTGTACACTGCTGAGGAGGGGCTGGGGGGCACTGCTTTGCTTGCTCTCTTCCTCGGTGGCTGGGCCTAAGCTGGGGCTGGATGCAGTGCTCGGGCTGCTGCTGGATGAGGTCCTCAGTGGCATAGGCAGCCAAGACCAAGGACCAGGGAGGTCAGATGCCTGTGCCTGTGAGGAGAAATATTTCCCTGGCTCCCACCAGGCACCCCAACCTGAACCGCTGCCTTGTTTTTCTTCTTTTTTTCTTTTTTTCTTTTTTTTTTTTTTTTTTGTGGGCAGCTCTATATAGCCAAATGCTTTCACCCTAAGAAAGATACAAAAGAAAACATCAAAGTAAATGTCCCCACACTGACATAAGGCTAGAATAATGGTGACCTAGTAGCTAAAGACTGGGACGAATACTGAAAGTAATTCACTCCCTTCCATAACAATGGGGCAAGTGTGACAATGATATATACCAGGAGGCGAGGAGAGCCACTTTTGTTGGGTAGTGATACCCCACAAACCCAATTGTAGGGAGATCAATACTGTCATAGGACAATCATCAAAGACCATCAGCTCATCATATTTTCATACCATAAGCAGCTCAAGGCGCCGGGGCTGCCTCTCCGGCAGAAAGCCCCGCACGGAAATTTGAAGGGTGTGAAATCGACATGATTAATAATTATAGTTATTAGCACATGTACCAGCTGCTCATGTATGGCTTAGCCTGTGATTTATGGGGCCATAAATGCCCATATCTGCTTCTGATGAGGAAAGGAGAAGGGCACGCAGTCATGGGCAGAAAGCATCGTCCCCAGTGCCAGGAGCTTTCCTCCAACCATCCCCAACAAAATTAAAAAAACAGCAAAAATGGGCCAAAAAGTCACCCCTGCTCCACAGCAATGGAAGGAGCCCTTTTGTTCACATGTCTGCCTTAACAGCGGCTGAAACCTGTCTGCTCAATGTCCCCAAAGCCTTTGAAGTTTGGATCTCAGTTAACAAGGGGCTAGAGTTTTCCCTCCCCCACGCAACTTCACGCTGTTGCCAGGCTGCAAACAATCACCATACATATTACAGATGAAACCACGAGGACCAATAACAGAAGAAGCAAAAACTAATTGTCTAGGTGCCAGAAGTTAAAGCTTTTGTTTCCAAATGTAATTTGATTCCCCTCTATGCCACTTCCCTCCCCCACTCAGCCCCACCATCCATTTACAACGTGGGTTATCATAGAAAATAATTTTACTTTGACATGACCTGAAAAAATGGTTTGAAATAGCTACACACACACACACACACACACACGCACAATATCACCACCCTCCCCCAGTAGATACAGCAGTGCATTAACTCTTCTGAGGTTATTCTTGACTTTTGAAGACTTACAATATTGGTTTTTTCCACTTCTTAGAACAAGAAAAACTGATTAGTGCTGCAGAGAGGAATCACAACATGCCACTGCCCGTAGCTGTGCCAAAATGAAGCAAAGAGAGAGCTGCAGGCCTGCTTTTCCGTAATGCTCCTAGTAGTGGACTAGCCACGTCCTGTTCTTGACCGGAAACCAAAGCCAACACCCCATCCTAGGGGTGCTATTCTGAGCTCCATGGAAGTCAGTAGCAATGCTGTGCCCCTCCTCTGGATCAGGTGGCAGCTGAGTGTGTGGGAAACAAGCCGACTGTGTCCCTGCTACATCATGTGAAATCTCACGAGCCATGGCATTTCATGAAGCCTGCTGATCTTGCACTGACCTGGTGGGCTAGAAACTCCAGTGAGACCAAGGATTGCCTGAATGATGAAGATGAATATGACTGAGAGGATAGCACAGCACAGTAGTGCATCTCAGGGACGAAAATGATCTCAAGACGCTGGAACCGCTTCTGGCAAACATTGGAGTTGGGATGGGAGAAGGGAGAGAAAGGGGGTTATGTCACTGCTCTACAAAACGATGACTAACTGGTATAACAAGATAATGGCAAATGCACAGGGATGCCAAAAGGATTACTGCTTTTAAATGGAATCCATGTGGCTCCCATAGCTCCAGGTGGAAGAAAGACCAGTGTCAATAGAATAATGTAGTATAAATAATTTATTCAGTGAAACTCATAGAGTTTATTTCTATTTCTTTTCCTTTGGGCCAAAAAATTAGTCTGTGTTCATGTAAAAGGTTTTGTTTAAAAATGGTCACATTGTAGGGAAAAAACCCCAACTTTTCAGAAATGTTTAGTCAAAACCAATGTTCTTCTATTGAAAAGGGATTTTAGTGGGAAAAAATGACCAGGCTTTAAATGATGTTGTCTGACACATTCATGGTGTGAGGCCGTGCTTTGGATTTGTGCTGAAAACAGTGTTGATAATATAGAAATGTTTCTGTTGTTGCTGAGCCTGTTGTTGCTGAGCAGTGCTGACACCGGCTAAGGTCTTTGCTGCTCCTCACCCCACCCCACCAGTGAGGAGGCTGGGGGTGCACAAGGAGCTCTGAAGGGACATAGCTGGGTCAGCTGACCCCAACTCACCAAAAGGATATCCCACACCTTGTGATGTCACGTGCAGCATATAAAGCTGAGGGAAGAAAGAGGAAGAAGGGATGCTTGGAGTGAAGGTGTCAAGTAACTATCACACATGATGGAGCTCTGCCTTCCTGGAACACCTGCCTGCACATGGGAAGTGGAGAATTAATTCCTGGTTTTGCTTTGCTTGTGCATGCAGATTTCACTTTACCTATTTTAAACTGTTTTTATCTCAACCCACAAGTTTTCTCACAGTCTTTTGATTCTCTCTCCCATCTTACTGGAGTGGAGTTAATAGCTGCATGGTACTTAGTTGCTGGCTGGTGTTAAACCATGACAGTGACCCTCCATGACATTGGATCATAACCAAGCCATAGCCAAACATGAGCTGTGCTGGGCTGAGACACAACCATTTGGTTGAGTACAAGAATAACTGGGTGAAATATGTAGGCCTGCAGGCAGGGGTCTGACTAAGCCATCTAATGCTTCTTTTTCATCTTCAACTGCATGAATTTTTGCTTTGGGCCTCCCACAGTGAGCCCATGGATGTGGGTGCTCCATTTGGTGAAGATGCCAGCCTGGGTTCAGGTGGATTATCTCCAGTGTCTGTGATGGGCTGAAGCCAGCAAGGGGGTGGCTGGTGCGCACCACCAGCAATGCCAGGCTCCAGCAGTGCTGCACACAACGAGCTTTTGGCTTCTTCAAGGAGAAGCAGCATTTCTTCTGTGGACTCAAAACACCGACAGTCGGTTCTGAACTGATATGATTTGTTGATTGACATTTTACTCATTCTGTTCTCCTAAAATAACTCTTAAAAAAACCACTTTCCACAAAGTTATCTTTTGTGTGTAAGCACATGTGGATGCGTACATGCAAGACAGAAAGCTATGAAGACACGGGGCAGATCTCCAACTGTTTAATTTACATTTACCTCATCTCATTGGGCTCTTGCAATGGGATTCTTTCTACCTCTCCCCTTGGGCAATTGAGATAAATGGATGTTGCAGCTTCTTCAACTTTCATTTTATGTGAATGTGTAGCAAGAAGCAATCAGATTTTTTCCTGCAAATATGTGTACCCATAGATATGTCTACCCATGAACACAGGCACATTTTTCTACATCTTATGTATTAAAAATTTCTTAAATATCAGGTTTTACTGGAGTATTCCATCCCATCAGCCAGTCTTACAATATGGGGTAATAAAAGCCATCAGCACATATGAGTTTACTGACTTTTTTGTGAAGGGGTTTATTGTGTAGAAGCATGTAAATGCACATGTGAACATCTGTGTGCATATATGTCTGCATTGTACATATGTATCTGTATGCTGCACACACACAACTTCTCCACTGAAATGCTGAGAGAAGAAATAGCTACAGTGAGCAGGAAGAAAAGTAAGGTAAGGCTAGGTGAGCTACCTCACATATTCACACAGAAACTCTGCATTCTCAACTATATTTGTTTTAGTTATTTGTTGCATTCAGGATGTAACCTGAAGGGAATTCCTGAGATTCAGCTAACTGTTGGTTCTTCCATCAATGTTATTCCATCGCTTAATTAAAATGTCACTACAGCTTTTTTCCCCCCCGTTTTAATCATTCACATACAGCCTGTTTAGATTTAACTCTCAAGAAATATGACAGTATATATTACTTCAGCGAAGCAATAATGATTTTCATGGCTGAGATTGAAATAGACTGAAAAAACTTGTTCTTAAGCAAAATAAGTGATTTTACAACACACTGACAATATCTGTCATAGGGACAAGGGAAGGAAATTGGGAAGGGAACCTCACTGCACTGTGAAAGAATAAGGCCTTTGCTGCTTCCTAATAAATGAGTTAAGAAAGGATGGAAAGGTCTCACAACAGGTCTGTAGCCTGCCTGGCTGGCAGGTGATCAATGGGGAGAGCCACCAGTGTAGCAGGATAATGAAGGACAGCCTGTAAAGTAACTGTGGCTTTCTGGTTGTTTCACCTGATTTCATAACAGTGCTGTAGCAGGCAAACTGTAAGACAGTTTCTGAAGGTGTGAGTTTATGTAGTGATAAGGGAAAAAGAAAAAAAAAAAAGAGGAAGCATGTGGCTACTTTAGCAAAAGCATCTAAAAAGAATAGAGGAAGAGGGACTCAGATGACAGAATGGCCAAGGAAGCCCATGAAGTGGCTGTCTAGTATAAACTGTATCAGTTTATATGTGCAAGTGTATGCATCTCTCTGCATATTTTAGTATATGAGAATGATCTGCAGTCATTTAATAGCCCTTAGGTTACCTTTAAGATTAAGTGAGTTATCTCTACATGGCTTTAGAGTTTCTACTTTCTTGGCTGTCTCATCTTGAGCTTTTTCTGTGCCCTATCCAGGTGGCTGCACTGTGGAAGCTGTCCCCTCATGCCCCTCAATCCTGCCTCTTCCAAGCATGGAAGTTCTCAGATTGCCCAATTTATTTCTTCGGGACTCATCTGGAGTCAAGAAGGAGATCAGGAAAGGAAGCACTTATTTTAAGGTGGGCCAGAGAGGATCCAGTATCTGTAGAGTAACAGATTTTAAGAAAGATTTTCATTATCAGAAGATAAAGTCAATATAAGCTCAAAACTGTTTTAGTGGCCAGTGGGACCCTGGTGGCCTATGTGAGGGGGTATTACAGAAAGTGTACTGGATTTAAAGGAAGTGGGGAGAGCCATTCCTTCCAGAGAAAGGGCTGGAGATCAACAGGTGCCAGCCTGACAGGGGGATACAGTTAGCCCTAGGCGGGAAACGTCTGAACATCACCGCTGGAAAACAGAACCCTACAAGGAGCATTTATAGCAATTCAACACCCATCGTAACTATTTAACCAGTTCAATAATATGTTACCCAGCTAGTCTGCAATTTTCCTGAAGAACAGTTATGCAGAAATGGGCATCTGCTCAGATCACCCAATTCAAAACAAACCATTTGCATAGTAAATATTTGCAGAGGAGCAAGTGGGTGGGGTTTAGGCGAGTGCACAGATGAACATAAAAATCAAATATGGCTAGAAAGAAACTAGGCTTAATTGCTGGAGGAAAACAAAACAAAGCAAAGCCCCCATATTCAACTACTTTAAAACATCAGCACAAATATCTCTAATGCATCCATTTGCCTCTTTCCAGGGTCATAATTTTTTCCCTGTTCCTCCCTAATAAAAAGGTAATTGTGGGCTTGTTCCAGTGCCCTGCAATATTTCATTTGCAAGTGAATAGTTTGAGAATATACATGTGTGCTTCTGTGGGTGTGCAGGGAAGTGAGGGCGGATGGCAAAATGCCCGGGTCTACAGCACTGTTCCCAAATAAAGTCTGCTTCACCATGACACTTAGGTTAAAAAATAGCTACAGCTTTTTTAATAGCAGACATTCACCCAGACACTGTGCTTGCGGCGAGTCCCAGCATGTATTGTGGGAAATTCAGTGGCAGTTTTTATCTCCCATGGTCTCATTCCAGCTGTAATTTGTCCATCACTAATGTGACCAACAACTTATTACGGCAAATCATCCAAAAGAAGTATCACTTTCTACCCTGTTTCCATAGAGTTCATCGTAGGGTGGCAAGGGATGAAAATGAGTTAAAACCACTTTGGCTAGATTCACTTGTTGATCATGTGCAGGAAAGCCTGCAAAAGGGAGAGAGAGGATCGAGAAAGATTAAAATGAGCAGACAAAGAACTACAAAAGGAGGGGGGAAAAAACCCTAAACAGTCCAAACCCCAAAAACTAGCCAGCTTTTCTGGATCTCAAAGGAAAGAAACAAAGTTGGAAGGATGTGGGAGAGAAGAGGAGGACGAGTGACATGGCAGTCTATCCAAGAAAAGTCATTGTAGTGAGATTTTTGGCATGTTCCCAGCATGAGGAAACTAGATGAACATTTAATCCAAGCACATTCTTTGTGGGGCTTCTGCCTCTCTTAGCAGCACAGAAGCTCATCCATGGTGAGGAGAGTATAAGAGCAAGGTCTCTCTGTGTGACCTCCACATGGCAATATGTAATGGTGACATATTAAATATGACTAATATTTTCTTCAGAACTGAGTTTACGAAAATACATGATCAGCTGTGGTCAGCAAACAAGACCATAATGTGGTGTCTATCACAGCACAAACAGTGTATTAATGGAGCCATTAATCACCATCAAAACTGTATTAGGAGTGACGATAGCCAAGGAGAGCTTAACTGACAGCAAGTGGCCATAAACCTGTCCAAAACCTAATTTGATTACCATCATACCAGCATCTGTGCCACTTATGAGGGTTCATTGTTTTGATGAAATTAAGTAGACAAGTCGTTCATGCGTATAATAGACATCTAAATCACGGTAAACATGTTGCTGGCAAGAGAAGTTGTTAAAGAAAGTGGGAGATTGCTTTGCAGGTGAAATTTCAGGCAAAATGCACTGCCAGTGTCACAACAGTTGGTTAGAAAACCGTTGTCAAACTCATCTTGCCAAGCCATGAGTGAGAAATGTTTTGGATCGACATTCAACAGAATAAACGCTGCTGAAAGTCAGGGGTTGTCGGGAGCCTCTAGCTATTTACAAGAAGGACGGCTTTTGCCAGTATAAACTCTTGCTCTTTATCGGCAATAAATATTCCCTACAAACAATCTGTTTTATTCATAGACAGTTGGACCCATTATGTTTTGGTCTTGACAGACGGGACAGTAGGATGCTGCATTTAAATGACACAGACTGTATAGGAATGTATTTCCAGATGATGACTGAGCCTGGAGCTTCCACATAAATCAGGGGAGCAAAATTATTCTGTAAGAAATATGCTCAGATGTCAGCCTCATAAATACAGAGAGAAACCAAATTTTCAGGGCTTCTTAACTTTTATGTGAGCATTTTAATGATCGTTTTAGGCAGCTACCAAGAAATTCACAGTTACCGTTAGTGATGTTATGCACATGAGAAATCTCTCTCAGGAAAGTAAAAGATAAGGTTGTCCTGCCGACGTGTAACTGAGAGGCTCAGGTCTGAAAGAGACCTCTGTTTTGGAGGTGAGGGATAACTGCATTTCCCAGAAGAACAAAAACACCCCATTGCTGAAATGAATGTAAACTAAAAAATCAGTTTTCCCACTTGCTTTGCCATGCCGTTGATAAAGGTAGGGGCGAATGTGCGGCTGCAGGCAGAGCCACTGCTGGAAGGAAGGGAGAGGAGCTCATAGCTCAACCAAGAAAGCCTTTGAGAGCTGGGTGGACATGTGAGAACGTGTCCCCTCTAACTTGTCGCCTTTAAATAGACTGAGCACGGCTGGCGATCTCCAAATGTATCCCACGTAGGTACTGTACATACGCTGAATGCGCAATACAATTGAATATGGAACAGGAAGGGGATCAGTCCCGGGAGGGGGAGGTTGTTTCTTCAAAGTAGACGTTAATGATAGAGTGAGTGACATTTATCTCCGGTCCTTTTATGAATCACTGAGATGCAAACAGTGAACACCTTGCCTTTGCTGTGAGCTATGCCTCAAGCCATGGGAAGCTGCCTGCCATTCACAAGCCAATGCCTTGTAGGCAGCTCTATCTTACCTGAGTTCGCAGATGGGCCATTCCCCAGGTGGGTCTGGCAAAACACTTCTCATTAATCATTGCTTAAAGCCCTCTCAGTGGGAAGACCTCAGGTTAGACATCATTTGGAAACAAATTGGGTGAAAAATAGCTCTGACAATAAGGAGCCCACATAGAATTCCCCTGTGAGAGCTTCAGCGGTGTGAAAACAGACTCTTCCAGGACACTAAATGATCTGTCAGTTAGCAAATGACATTATAATCCAGTTTTATGCCACAGACAAATCAAAGCCTTTGCTGTACTTCCTCATTTTTCCCTCTATGTTTCCCCTTCACATCCTTTAAAGCGACTGAATATTTGAGTTAGGGGAGGAAAGAAAAGGATCTTCTACGGAATTTACAAAACACGCCCTTTATTTTTAGCAAGGTGAAATACTATTAGATTTTCCATGTTAAGTGATAGATGGGAAACAAAATATAGCAGAAAGGAGACAAGAGCGTTCTGGGCTGTGGTTCATGAAAAAGAGACTGAGATTTCTGTTTCTGCTGTGCCCCCTGACTGTGCTCCCAAATCTCCTTTGATTACCCCCTTCACTTTTATGGGCAGAGATCCTGATTCTGCACACACCTAACTTTCTGGAGGCAATGGACTTAGGGATATGCTTAAGCAAAAGCTGTGCTTATGCACCTTAATATTTAAATCAGGGCTGTAGTAGCAATGACACACTTGCTCACCTCATGGGAGCGGGACTCCTACCTGTACAGCACTCTGGAGACCTGAAGAACTCTTTACAGTGAAACTAATCTTAGAGAAAAATTGAGGTAGGAAACCTGGAGAAAGTAATCTTGCTTTGATCAGAATGCATTCAGCAGGCACAACTGTCCTGAAACAGAAAGAAGTAAAACCCCAAATCCAATTCCCAAACAGCCAAGTTGCCAACAGTTCCAGGGTACAAACCCAAGTCTTGCAGTGTTCTCTTGTTGCCTCTCTTCTCCTGCCATCATCAACAGTGAGCAGCAGGCTACCCAAGCTCTCCATTGCCACTGGTGCTGGCCAAAGGGCGCAGTTGTCCACAGCCCTACCTGGCAGTGGGGTTCCTTCTTCTGCTCTGGTTGAAGTGCATGCACTGAAGTCCCGTTGGAGTAATTTTTAAAATAAAGCTTTAAGATGAAGTAAGGACCCGAGTGCTTTTCTGAATGGGAGTTACAGTAACTATTTCAAAGCAAAACCTTTGTGCCCTCAGACAGTGGTCCTGCACAGCCTGGGTATTCCCTGCTAAATCACAGCATTCACTTCCAAGTGCTGACTCTTCATGCCAGTGGTAATTCTGGGTCCCTAGAGACATTAGTTGTTGACCAACTCAAGGACACTTTAAACCCACATTTTTTCTCTGCCTCCAGCATTGCTTCTTTTCTCAAATACATAAAAAAATTAAACTGACCCAAGGCACAAACAACACCACCAAGAAAAAGAGGAGATGGCAAGTGTGCAGCATAATTCACACAAATTAAACAAAGGAGCAAAGTGAGTCAAGTCAGCATCCTTCACTGAAAGATATGGAGTCAACTACCACACACAGGGGCGAGCAAAGGCAAACCTCACTGCCATGAGGGGCTGAAACATATATGGAAATTGTTAATACTCAGGTTTCACTTCTTGGTGATGCTTCATCCTGGCTTACCTACATGAACACCTGCTTACATATTACACTAGAAAGGATTAAGGGCTAATTTTTTAATGGGTTCCAGCTAGGATACCCAGTGTCCTGGCATGATATAAGAAAGTTTCTTTGAAGTGTTTCCATTCACAACAGGTCTTGGAGTTTGGGTGACACAAGTTTCCAACAGTTTAAATTCAGGTAGGCCACTCTCAACTGGCCATCATGATCATGTGTCAGTGATAACAAATATTTTAAGACTCACAGGCTGTGCAACAACCTGTTTTGCCCTCCCACTGAAATGCCCCTAAGGTATTTAAGATTCCTTGCTCTCATGCTTTTGTTCAGAGACCTTTCTGTCAGCTTTTTTCTGGAGTGAATCAGTAGCTTCTGCCATAGGTCTACTGATCCCTATCATCCCTGTAGGCTGCCTCAGCTTTCTTACCCAGGGGTTAAACACAGATGTCAAAGAATGGTTAGCCCCAAATACTAAGTTCATTTTGCTTTCAGTATGGTTCATTCAGAGCATGGGTGAAGGACTCAGTGAGGTCCATGCTGGAGTTCCTCCCTGAGGCCTATCTGTTGCTGCCCTCTGTCCAGAGCACATCAGCATGAGTATTTGCAAAGAAGTGAGAATTGTTTAGCAAATACACAGCCCATCAGCACCACTTCTTCCTGTATCACCTTGCAGCACGAACAGCCTCGCTGAAATTGAGCTTAAAATTCATGGTGGTTCCATGGCACATTGCTGTCAGATTTCCAATAATGGCCTCAAAGTGTGGAGAAAGGAACACTGATCCAGCACTTGTACCAACTCAATATGTTTGCACCTCTCTGTTGGCCTCTGGAAATGATGGGATGCAGCCAGCCTCACTCATCACACAGAATTAGTGAGCGTGTGTGAGTGTCTTCGCATGGCAGCCCTGCACAGCAGTCAGCAAGTAAGAAGATTTATTGCTTTATTTGACACTCTGTTATTCACTAACTGAGCATGACACATCTGGGACTAGGAACCATCTATTTGACATCAATGAGCCTTTTTTGCATTGATTGAGTTTATCCAGTTCATGCCCAGAATACAACCTGGGTAAGGAAAGACTCCTAAAATGGGCTGGAATGGGAGCTGCTGGTTTTAATTTTTTTCCAGGAAAATTAATATGATGGGCAAGTGACCTCATATGTTAAAGAGCAAGGAGAGGTGACGTCAGTCATTTCAGCCCCATCCTTCTTGTTGTGAGGCACCATAATGATGAGAAACTATTTCTTTAATGCTGATAGACTGTTAGGGAAGCACAGGTCAAAGTGCCATAAATAATAACAGCAATGTCTAGGATCTGTATGGAATTAAATTACCTTGCCTGGCCCATAGATGAGCCCATGCAGGACATGAGTTGCACCCCTCAGGACATGGTTTCCCATGTGTGATCTGCAGAGCTGGGAACAACATTTGTCCGTGATTGTTTTTTCCCTTCCTTAACTGGTGGGGCAAGCCAACCCACGTGCACAGGACCCCAACTTGCTCTGAATTAGAGATAAAATGTGGAAAATCAGGAAAAGCTTATCAGTCTTACGCAGAGCTTACATCGGCAGCTTGGGCTATCACTGGTCTAATGAAGGAAGCGACCTTTTATGTGACAGTGCAACACTAACAAGCGAACCCCTCACTGTTTTGGCATTAAATCAGAACCTTTCCTAAAGACTTCAAACACTTCTGTGAACCCCAAAGGGAAAGCTCATGCTTCCTAAATGGAAGATTTTAATTTTTTTCTTACTTGTAATTACTCCCAAGTCTGTAATTAAACTGCCCCCTATGCTGATGAGTTCCAAGAAGTTTTTGTTGCTGCTACTTTACAGATTTAAAAAGGGAGTTTGCTCTGCAGGTGAATTTAACCTGTAGTTTCAGCTCTTTTTAGCTACTCCATCATGAAACAGAACATTTCCGCTCTTTAGTATGTGTTGATATGGCAATGCATATCCAAATTATTCTGCAGAGAAACTGCAGGCAGAAAGAGAAAGAAGTGAGCCATCAATAGTAAAATATGTCAGTAACCAATCACCTGTTTAAAATCTTGGGGGTTTTTGGAGTGCACTTAGCACCCGCTAAAGCCAGCAGGGTGGCAGCACCTGAAGCCAGAGCTAGCTCATGCTGGTACTTCAGGGAAGAAGCCAAGGTCCATGGACAACCCAGCTCTGAAAAAGTCAGTAATGCCCTCCTCCATCATCTGATACGCTTTTCATTGGGGAGCCAATGTCACCTCTTCATAAACCAGTTCCTCTCTCCAGCAGACCTGCTCCCTCCCAGTAGCTTGCAGAAGTAACACTGGGGGTTTCTAAAACACAAACCCTCAAATCCCAGCCTTGGTTCAAAGCCATGCTGTGTCTCTAAGGCAGGTTTTACCCGTGCTACTTGCTGGGCTTTGCCACTCTGGAAATGCCATGACTGATTGCACACCAGCTCCATCTAGTCTGTTATTGGTCATAGTTGAATTTTCCTAATTTTCCTTTTTCTTTATGAATTATCTTTCTATAAAAACAGGTCCAGGCACTGGTCTTGATACTATTCCTGTCAATTTTTCATCGTACCTTAATAATGTTGGTTTGACTGCAGTTGCACATTGATATTTTTCCTGTCACATGTATAATATTTTTCCTTTAATAAACTTTTCGATTCTTGGCACTACAGTTATTTTGACAACATTCTGTGTGCTGTCTTGCATAGGTTTTAATTTGAAATTGCCTATAAAGGAAAGTTATAGAAAAAGTCACTGGATTTACAGAAAATGCTTCATCTACATAAATGTGGCCAAGTTTCAATTTCAGATTTGTTTTTTTCTCATTACAAGGCACAGTATGTCATAACATAGTTTTTGAAGACAAATCTTTATTTTTTTGGAAGAAAATCTGTTCAAATGCAAGATAGATATTTTGTTTCCCAATCCTTCAAGTGGAATGATGGCAGGATTTTCCTTTCTCCAGATTTTTTCCAAGTTGATTTGATCAGATTTTGTGAAACATTCTAGTTTGTGGGGAGCTATTTAGTTCCAACACTAGTATTTCTCCAACTGTCTTCACAACATGAAACATAATGCACATAACTTTGGGAGAGATCATCGTTAGCTTGAGCCACAATGGCAAAATGCCTTCTATTCTTTGTTTCCTGTCTCTCAGCAATAGTTTTCATTCCTAATTCTCAGATTCTTTCATAACATTTTATGCTGGGCCATATGGAAAGTCTGACTACATTAGATGAAGGAGCTCTCCACTGTTGTTTATGATGTTGACACATTCAAAGAGTGATAGATGCTGGACCATTTTTGTATCTGTGAGTTGTCATCTCCTAAAAGCCAAAACATTCTGGGAAGTAGAAGGTTTCAACGAGCTTCTTCCATAAGCAGTTAGATTTCCAGTAAAGCTTCTCATACATGCTGCTTTGTATTTATGGTCAGCAGGTTTCCTTTCAGTGGAACACCCTGTGCCTGAGGCACATTGAGTATCTGCGCACTGGGTCATTCCCAAGCTGGGGAACCCTAGCTGCTGCGATTTGGGAAAGGTATGAAGCTGCATTTTATTCCTTAAATTCTACATCTATTTGCAAAGATAATATAAAAATTCTCATAAGCTCATATCCACTTTTATAAATGCTAGAATCCTCCACAACTTTTCCACCAGTTTACCAGATGTAAAACTGATTAGCTCAGTTGTTTCCTAGGTCCAACATCTTCTGTTCTATGGCTTTTGGATTATTGACTATTTCAAATTTTTTTCATAGGTCTTAGTAAAGTTCTACTTTACTTATTGACCCACTCATCTTCTGGAAAGAATCACTATAGCAGCAACATCTAAAACAACAAGTCAGCATGCCACAGTATTTGGGGGTCCTTCATTTATCTACTGAGTCTGGTGAGTCACATTTTTTTAAATGATGATCTGTCTCTGTTACTTGCTACCAAGTCTTTGAGATTTCTTAGCATTGTCACTAGAAAACAGCACACCCAGGGAAGACCTTGCTGTGACAACTTTGGCAGTGAAGTTTCTTGGAAAGACAGCCTTCCTACCAGTTTGGGTAATCAAAACAGTCTGTAAGCACCGAACTGCTTCTGAGTTTAGGCCATTTCCAGAAGTTTGAGAACTTAACATAAACTAAATCTCAGATCCAGATCGGAAAGAAGGCAGGAGAAATTCTCTGAAGAGGAAGGAGTTGCAGCCTGGAAGGACATAAATGTCCCACGGCAGGGAGTCTGGGCACCAAATGGAGGCATGGAGAACATACGAAGGCTCTTTGAGATACAGAAACCTGAGCATGGTGGGCTCTGAGATTTCTGAGGAACACAAAAGCTCTTGCTGAAGGATTCAAAGTGGAGAGAAGAAGGCGGCACTCTTTGTTGAGAAAAACACAGTTCCTAGAGGAAATTCAAATGCTAGCAAACTCTGGCAAATACAACCACATACAGAGACAAAGTCGCACACAAAACAAGCTACCCCACACCCCATGCATGTGTTTTTAGAGCACAAATGTAAAATGGGAAGGATTTGTATAGAGGAGAGAAATGCTGGGTTTAAAGTCCAACACAGGCTCAAAGTTGTTACACAAGGACATGTATCCAGACAGTGGTGTTTTCAATCCTCAGTTAATTTTTGTTGCTGTGGGTTAATTTTCAAGTTTCCAGTCTTTCAGTGGATTGCTACCCATTGCTTTATTAAACAAAACCAACAGATAAAATTGCTACCAGCTCTCACAATCATACAAAGTTCTTAATCTAGTGTCACACCAGCTATGTGAGGTAAGAGCTCTACTTTAAGGAACCTGAGAAGTGCAAGAGCTTAAAAATTCATCTTTGTCCATGCAAGTTAAAATAAATATGTAAATAAATAGAAATGTGGTCTTCACTGCCATTCAGCTGACTGCTTGAAAGAAGAATGACCAAACTAGTTTGAAAATCTGATGGGTATCCTTAGTCCTCTTCCACCAGTCACTTAGGAAACAGGGGAAACAAATTCAACACATGACTCCTTCAATTGCTTATCTTGATTCAGAGGTTTCCGAACCACCAAAGCGGGAAGAACCCCCACCTTTTAAGATGCTTTTGTATTGTGTGATCAAAGTAAGGTTCATAAAGAGTATTGTGTGTTCTTGATGTCTAGTGCAAATCAATACAGAGAGTCCATGTCCTCTCTGTGCAGGACCTCAAATGCAAATAAGATAAAACATATTTCATATGTTTACATATATTTTATATGTTTACATATAAAACATATACCCTGCAGCTTAAGGAAACCCTGGAAATCCTAATGAAATACTAGCAAACAGCCTCCTGCGTATCTCATTCTCACACGACCAGATGCAGCGAGGGCTGTTGCTGGGAATCACAGTGTGTGAGCGCCATACAAAAAGCATATTAATTTGGTTGAGGAGAATGCATCTCTCTCTCTCTCTCTCAATAAATATCTGAATGTTTGAAACTTCCGTGCTCACGTCTGAGACCTCTCTCTCTCTCCTACCGTACTCTCTCAAGTTTAACCATCAATCTGTCACAACAAAACTAAGGGATGTATTTTTGAGTTCAGGGGTGGATTAAATCAAATTGTAGTTCATATGGATCAAAACCCTAAAGCTACACCGCTGCTGTCATTAGGGTGATCCTAGGGTATGCCTATCCAGATGGACACACTCATGAGCTGAAGGATTATAAACAGGAAGCCCATGAAAGAAATTTTCGGGAGATAAAAATCTCAGGAGAGACATTTATTTTTCTGTGGGAAGAAAAGTAATTTCACTCAGATTAGCTATTCCTGTTGCTCTCCACATCTCTCTCTTCTTTTTGGATATGGAAAAGGCTTCGGAAGGCTCATAAGCGAGTGGTAGTCAGTAGGAGCAAGGCAATCATTCCTGAGTTAGCTACCAAGCAAAAACATTTTGGGTTATGGCTGGTGTGAAGCAAGGCTCACAAAAATGCCAGTGGGAGACAAAAGGCTCACAGCTGTCCAAGGAACAGATCCTTAAGGTTCCTGTGCTGTAAGTACGCTCCTTTAATTCCTTTCAAATTGCATGCATTTATGCTAAAAGTCTTCTACAGACGGTTTTCCCTCAGACAAATGTCTTTGACTCTGGATATACTACAAACAGAGATTTGAAGAGAGGGCTCAGAATGTTAACACATTAGGAATTAACCTCCCTTTTTTCATAATGCTACATGATTAAAACATCAAACTAACTTCAGTGCCAGAAATGTGTTAACTGCTGCTTTGTACCTCCCTCTGTGCTTAGCCCAAATGCACTACGTAGGGTGTAAATCAGCCCTTTGAGAATAGTGATTAAGGGCTTTTTTAAAGTTTCTTTTTTTCTTTCCAACCACAGAAAAGCAAAAGGCAGCAAACATCTAGACGGAAGGGTTAATTCAGGATGCTGCTGGGCAGGGAAGGGTGGAAGTATTTGCATAGAATAGCATCTGGAATCTATATGTCCTCAAATACTTTGAGAGGGGAAGCAGTTTTCCACATTCATTACAGCCTGGTAAGGAAGAGGAGAAAAGAAACAAGGGGGGATAGAAAAGGAACAGGGGACTCCTTTTGTATCTGTGTCCAATATGGTTTCTTTTGATTTTTCATTCTCCATAGTCAAGAGCTCCCCATGGGTTCTCATCTGTTACCCAGGCTTTGCCATACCTGCCTGCCTGTGTGAAAATGGCTCAGCTGCCGGCGCTGGATGAGGCTAACAGATCACATCTATCTCTCTGGCATCTACTGAGCACACAGGGCTCCAAGGATCAAGCCCTGGACAAGAGCACAAAAGCAGGTCTGTATAGAAGCAGCCAACCTTCTGTATCGTCCGCGGCTCATTGTGTGGACACCGGAGGTCAGAACTCGCCCGCATTCCTGCTTTCCCCACATGGTTTTGTGTGTGTGTCTGTGTGTCTGTGCGTCTCTCTGTGTGTGTGTTTCTCTGTGTGTGCACTCCTGTGTGCGTGTCAGAGTGTGAGCAGAAGGCTGTGCAAGGTTACACTGCAGTGTTGTTTTACTTCATCATTTGGGGTGGTGGTTCATAGGGTGAAAGGCATTTCAAAGGCGCTGGGAATGTGCATCTGTATATTACAAGGAAAGAGAGATGCAGATAGAGGCAGAGATAGAGACAGCAATAGAGATACACCCTCTCTGTCTTAAAATACAGCGATTCTGGGCAACGAGCGCAAGTCAAATGGGCTTTCACATTCTGATAGGTAGTGGTAAGGGCTGCCTGTCTCTCTGAACTTGCTTTCATAAAGGGAAGGGGAAGAATGAAGTTTAAAATGTAAATAGATATAAATATCTGCTGGGTGAACACGGGCCTGCTGACAGGAAGGGGGATGGGATGAAAAAAGTCTGAGAAACTGCAGAACAAATCCAAAGTAAGCACAGAAAGAAGATTGTTAGTGCCAAGGATCAGGGGGTGCATCTTTGAAAGGGGAAACTTTCAGTTCTGTGAAACAGTACAAGAAGGGGGGACATTAATAACAAAACATGAGAATATCTATTTCAGTAGTTCCCCTTTTTACGTGAGTTTAGATGAGTCCAGTAAAACAACAGGTTTCCAATGACCAGTCATCATCCCTCTGAGAATTCACGAGTCATTAATTTATAGTATTTTCCAAACATAAGCAAATCAGATAAACTGGAAAAATTAAAGAGAATGAATGCCTGGCATTTAAGAGCTGGAATTTATACCTCTAAGTTTTCATGCTACAGCATGGGCATCAGGGTTTCCCTCTTTCTTTTAGGCTTTCCTTCCTAGGGAAATTTCATGTTTCCTCTTCCATTTTAATTCCTGACCAGCATCTTCTCCTGCAGTCTATTTTTGCAAGAGATCCCTCTCTAGTCATCAGTAAGAAATACATCAAGTAGTCAAAGGAGTTTTTCTTCTCAGTCTGGTCACTTTTTAACTATTTTTGATAACATTGTATTATCAAAAACCTCAGAGCTCATACACATTTTCAATTTCTACTCCCCATCCCTCATTTCCACTCAACCCCTTCCCTTCCCTTCCCTTCCCTTCCCTTCCCTTCCCTTCCCTTCNATTTCTACTCCCCATCCCTCATTTCCACTCAACCCCTTCCCTTCCCTTCCCTTCCCTTCCCTTCCCACCTTCCTTTCTTCCCTTCTCCCTCCCTCTCTCCAACCCCTCCTTCTTCCTTCTTTTCCCACTGTCTCTATAGAGCTTTTCAGGCTCTGTAAACGAGCGACCGAAGAAAGATTTGCTGTCCCATTCGTTCCGCACTGCCCCCATAAAAAGCAAATATTTTCAGGTTGACTGAAAGTTTAACTTTGTTATTTTTTTTATTTTTAAAGAAAATCCAGCGTGACATGGCACGCGTTGGTGCCCTTGCCACTTAACAAATTACTTGTTTTTTTGACCTAAGTTAAATGCTGTGCAAATTTCCCTTGTCCATGTTTTCATTGTGTGCAGACTTCACTGATAAAGAATAAAGAGCTAACTTGTTGGGACTTCTTAGCCAGAGCTTCCTTCATTCACAACAGATTTTTTCTACTATGTCTTTAATGACACACAAGCCTGGATCCTCAGCTGATGCAAAGTGGCCATTGCAGGATTGCCCTCCCTGAAAGTCGTGCTGCTTTTCACCAGCTGTCTGTGGTCTGGGACATTCAGGCAGGGCCCCGAGGTGCAGCAGTGCCTTCTTGCCCCGCACTTCGGTTCCCATCCCGGGGCACGAATGTGTTTTGCCAAAGTAGATCATCACCAAACGCTTCCTCACAACCCACCAAAATTCTGGCTGCGGAGGGATGGATCAAAATCTGAGAGCTTTCCTTGTCTTTGCAAGCACAAACCCCAATTTTTCACCGACACGGCCTGTTTCCCCGGTGCAGCCCGAGGGCTGGTGTCCCTGCAGGCAGCCGGCAGCTCAGCGCGGCCAAGCCCCTCCGAGGGCTGGAGCCTCGGTGGGTGCAGGCTGCCGCCGCTGCCTGTGCTGTGGGCACCCGTAGGACAGGGGTGTCACTAGCAGCCCCCCCACACTGCCCTGTAGGTGACTCTGGCTTTGGGACAGGAGCTCCACAAGAGACCCACACAAACCGAGCGTGCCCTTCGTGGAGCAGCTCTTCCCCTCCACCACAGTAACTTAATTGCTGGACTTAAACCATTCCGCCACTCAGCCCTGACAACCAATCTGGCTGTGCACGAGCTCACCCCCTCCCGCCAACCCTCTTTTATTTCCTCTAACATGCCATTTAATTTTCAAAAGAGAGAAATGCTGGATAGTTATAAATCTCGTCTCTCTCCCCTCACAACCCGCAGGCCCTCTCGCCCTTCGTGCCGCTCTACCTCTGCCAGTGATTTAGGACCGGGTTGGGGGGGGGGTGTCAGCCTGCCCCATCACTGCTAGCGGGTGGTCTGGCACAGGGAGCAGAGCTGGGAAGCACAAGGTGAGATAAAGTCCCCTTCTGCAACACAGCGGCAGCGTTTCATCGCTGACCCCTTGGAGACTCTTGTGACAGCCCTCCCTGTGACAGATTGCTGGCCCAACAATGAACTCTTTGTGCCCTCCCATTTCTCCTGCACCCTCAGCTTCCACCAAAATTGCACCTTCTCCTCAATTTTGCTTCCTCGGGGGAAAGCAGAAAGCAAAAAGCAGAATAGACAAGCACCACTCATCTTTCTTGGGGACTGGACTCCTTCACCTGGCAAAGCTCAGAACTTCGTACAGACTTTTTTTTGTACTACTGCATCACAGTAGTACAAAGCTGGTTTGGAACAGATAAATCATCTTGCTTTGCTTTTTTTTTTAAACCCTCATCGAACTCCCTTCCCAGAGACATGTGAAATAATTGGTGCTGGAGAGTAGAAACGGGTTTGATGTTCTGATTTGGGACCAGAACATCAACAGCTGAACAAAAAGAGACAAGGGGTCTCCCAGGAGCACCTTCAAAGCCTGGGCATACAGGCAGTGACATTACCCACAGGAGAAGTTCCCAAGCCATTGAAAAAAAACCTACTTAAAACTACTATTAAAACTACTTTGGTACACTTTGGGGAAGAAATTACATTTATAGAATTTAAACTGCACACAGTAATATCAGCTTTGGGGACCTTAAGGGGGTTAGCAGTTGCTGGAGGCAAAAATGCCGCAGGTGCAAGCACGTGGCAAGAGGCTTGTCTTTGTAGTAATCCCAGGGTCGTTTCTGCTGCCCTCTCTCCTAAATCCATGAGCTGTATCCCTCACCATTGTTTTCCTTCCCTGGGCCCTTTCTGGTGTCAGCTGGGGAGAAGGTGTCTGCACTGGGGGAAGGAATGGGTTACAGAGGAGGTTGTCCAAGGAGGGTGCTGTGAGCAGGAGTTGGGGCTGGCTGGAAACTGAATCCATGGGTCAGGGGAGGGAAAAACTTTTGTGGGTGTTTTTGTGAATTTTTTTCACTCTTCTTCCAATCAACTGTTGTTGCTCTGAGCTCTGTTGTGTAAAGACAGAGGCACTACATTATCCCAAGTAATTGGATTATCACTTGGGGTAATAATCAGTGCCCTCTTTTCTGTAACCAGTTAATGAGGTTCAAAGGGGTGGGAGGTGGAGTTAACAAAGGATGAGACAGCAGACGGAGCACATCTGTGCCCTGGCCACCGAGAAGGCAGCGCAAGGTTTTCTCCTGCTTGTCTTTTTCCTCTGGTTATTGCTGCCCCTCTCCACATGTTATCACACACTGGTGCTTACTGTGCAGCAAGAGGCACCTTGTGGAACAGTATGATTGTGTCTACAGGTGTGTCTGCACACCTGTACAGATGTACATAAGGTTGCTAAGCTCAAATTTGAGAAGCAGCCTTCCTATGAGACTTGGATGGTGCAATACTCTTGGAGAAGGCTCTGCATTTTCACCAGAAAAAAGGCAAACAGAAGGTCCCCTCTCTCCATGGCTTATTTCTCACACAGCAAAGGGTAGGGTCGTATGTGAGGAGACAAGCATGTGCCTGTGCTAGGTCCTGCTCCATGTCTCCAGGTTCAGTTGGGCATTTCCAGGACGTCAGAGGGCAACAGGGTTTCAGGAGTTTCAACACTAACTTTATGTTCATCTTTCAATTGATTGAGATGGCAACTAGGTGCCTTTCCCTCATCTCAGAAGTTGGCTTTTCAGGCCTGCCACATTAGCAGAGCCACTGGAGAGGAGTGAGGCTAGCTATGCATAAGTGAATGGCTACCTCAGGGCTTCCTCACTGGGGTTTCAGGAGCTCTGCTATGAAATTACCTGCACCTGCCTGCTTCGTGACCACTTCATTTGTGCATTTATGCCCCTCGCATTAGAGAACAAGCACAGCCTCACCTTGAACAGCCTCTGCTTTTCCTTATGAGTCTGCAAGGTACAGTGACGAACAGCTATGGAAACTTCTGTTGCCAGAACCTTTTCAGAAGCATCTGCCTATTTTAAAATAAGGATTTGTTTTGTTCAAGTGATTGCTTTTATCCTATAGGATATCAAAATCCTTTTAAAATATGTTGATATATACAGTCTCTACATAGCTATTGCTGGTAATAAGCATGGGAAATATGTAATTGCTGTAGACAAACAAGTTAGAAGTTAGTTTAATTGTCTCTGCTCAAGTCACTTAACATGTTGCACTGTAGAATCTGTAGTGAGATGATCGCTGACCTGGCACACTTGGGGTCCACATTTTTGTCTCATCCCAAATGTGTCGCTCATGTTGACAAAGAGTCTTTACTTACGTATACAATTGGTACACTCTTCATTTCAGAAGAGTGACAGTGACCAAATCAATCACATCACAAACTGCTCAGATTGTCTTCCTGAAAGGGACATGCTGTGCATTAGCAGAGAGAAAGTTGTGACTAATGGTAAAAGCATTAAGGTGCCAGGGAAAGGCAGACCCTCAACAAGACAGGCTTCCTAGCTAGGCAGCATTTTGATAGGGTGTTTGTGGTGTTATTTCTATAATGCTTCAAGAAACAGCAATTACAGTACTTGGTATTTTCTTTCTTTCAAAGCCAACAGCAGAAAAATAAGGCACTTATTTAAAACAAGAACAACAACCATCTTCACAGGACAGCCAGCCTGGGGGCTGTGTGGAGCTGGAAACGGCCTAAAGCCCCTGGCAAACCCATCCTTTGTGACTTCAGCAACCTGTAAAAGGATGTTTTCCAAAACCACAGTTCTCAGCTTCTGCCGTCTGTTTGTGTCTGTCCTGGATTGTGGGAAGAGATTGACAACTTGTCGTGTTGCATCCAGGCAGGGAGTGAAGCTCTGCATGTATTAGGTACAGCTTGGAGTCACTCAAATGAACTGATCCAATCTGCGCCTGGGGACACAGCGTGGTCACATTCAGGCATGTGCTGGCAAGGCCAGCACGGGTGAGGGAAGAGCCTCAGAAAGGACATGACAGCAAGCACTGAAGTGACATAATCTCTCTCTTGGGTTGCCCAGGCTCAGTGGTGGTGCCAGGGGAGGCCTCTGGCCTCTCTTACTAGATCATTCAGGAGTTCATGTCTGCATGACAGCATCACTGGCAGCTCTGCACTGTCATGCCAGAAGTTCACCTCCGGAGTGTGCCCCAAAAGATGGGCAATCTTTTGTTGACCCCATCAATTTTCAATACTCTGCCCCAATCTTCTTAATCAAAATCACTTCAAAGACCCAAACCAGATTGATTCACGTGTGAATACTACCCAAACTGTCTTCCAAGGGGGCAAATACTTGTCTTATGTTCCTTTGAACCCACTGTTGCCCGTTTACTTGTATTTACTTTGCGTGGCCTACAGCTGAACCATGGAAATTAGAAAACAAACTCCTATTCAGCAAGTCATGTCAAAGGTGACCGCTATGCCAGAGAGTCGACTGTGGGACGAACATTCCCCTGATCGGAGGCCTCTTCTGCAGCGCTGCTGTCTCCACAGTTACATACCTGTCTGCAGAAGCCTTTAGTTTATCTTGTCTATGCTGGAAGTCCTAGACGATGCCATCAATCTGAGAGATGAGAGGGATGCTCCTTTGACACTCACACAATGGCCGCGGTGCAAGAGAAAGAAAACCAGGTCCCCTGCGAACCGCCTCCCTTTGAACTGCGCGGGGCACGTCAGAGCGGTCGCCATCTTCATGTCCAGGTCTTGTGAACCGAGGGGCGAGCGGGAGAGGGCACCTCGCGCCTCTGTGGGGGCTGCGGGTGCTGCAAGGTGCCGTGAAGACAGAAACTGGCTCCTAGTTTTCCATCTGCACGAGCGTCTGTGGGGGCCGGCTGGAGCACAGGGTGCAAACCTCCCACAGGGACCGTGAGATGACGGAGTTTAAAAATCTGTATCTCTAAAATTGTGGCTCTGCCCTTGAGACCGGTGGAAACGGGGCCAGGAATCTCCATAGCTCTGCAGATGGTTAAACCCCGGTGATGAAATCTCTAAAGCACTTAATGGCCTTGGGAAACAAATGCTGTGCTTTGGTACATCGGCTCCATTTAGATCTCATTTACCAGAGCTCCAAGACAGAAAAATAATCCAAATGCACTTTACTGCAGAGGTCTCTAACCCAATTCCAGGGGTCTTAGTTGTACCTCTTTAGTGATCAAGTGATTTTTGAGACTTGCTGGCAAGACCAAACGAATAGTATAGCTTGTCAGCAAAACTGGGTTTCCTGAGACTTTCTTAGTCCTTTAAGGCTCTTGGAGGAGTGTTAAAAGTATTACGTGGCCATAAAAAGAAACTGGATGATCTTACACCTAGCAGACTACTGCTGAGGTAGTGTGGAAGAGTTGAAGGCAGTGATGCTGCACAGTATAATACACTCCCCAAACATATGTGAGCATCTCAGTGCGCTTCAAGCCAAGATACCGCATTCCTGCCCCCTCACCACAGCACTCTCGTCTGCTCCAACTTGCCAATCCTCCCAGCTCACTGTGGCTTCACTGCCCTTTGCCTTGGAAAGCTGAGATTCCCTCAGATCAGTCGCCTACCTTTCACCAGAGCAGTAACAATCAGGACTGTTAGGAAACTAACATTTGGTTGAGTCCTTGTACTAGGAAACTACATCTTGAATGCAAAAAGCTTTGAAGAACAGTGTCAGAATACTTACTTTAAACGCACACAAACTTGAACTCCTCTGACATAAATAAAACAACCAATGTTCCTCCTGTGACACAGAGATGCTTCGATGTCGCTACGTGAAATGTGACAGCTTTGGTGCCCTAGACTCTAAGGCATATGAAAGACCACAGAAGAAACAGTAGTGAGACACAGCTCCATTCCAGCTCTGCTACTGTCCCATCTTTATATTGGTTTATGTGTGGAAAGAAAAAGAACAGCAGAAAGAAAGGAAGGCAGAAAGCTCAAATGAAATGGGAACACATGAGGAGAGTAGATCTGATGCAGATTCAGAAAGACTAGATCTTCTTGACTTGGCTCCCTTTTTTTTTCTTCATGAAGAGGACAGACTTGGTGCCACGATGGCTCTGCAGGCTTCTCTCTGCTGAGCACAGCTACTGCCCAGCCCGGCTTTTAGGGAAGCGCTCCACATTCCCCATTGTGCAAATACCCCAGAGAATGGTCACTTGCCTTGAGCAGGCATGTTTTGCTTTGGGCAAAGTCTGTTAGCCCCACTCTGGTCCCTCAGAAAGCCTTTGCACCGTTGGCCTTAGGACATCAGAGGTTCACAATGAAACTGGAAAGGGAACAAAAATTACCATGTTTCAAAAAGCTGCATGTGCCCCCCTACTGCTATGCTGCATTCCCTAGAAGTCTTCCCAAGGTACAGGAGCCCAGCCTGGGTCTGGTGTTTCTGCACAGGAAGGGTATGCATTTGGAATCACAGCCATGAACTCTGTAACCAGTGGATCTCTGGGATTTCTACACAAAGGTGAGAATGTCGAAGTTTCCAGCTGAATTTTCTGTATGAAACAGGAGGCAGTGCAGGCACAGCCAGCCCTCCTTGCTCTGATGGTTTCAGACAGCACTGCTGCTTCTGGACATTGGCACGCAGCCCAGGCATAATTCTAAACTGTGATGAAATAGTGAGAAAAGGGACAAGGGTCCCAAGTGCAATTCCTTGGAACAGCAACTCAAGAGTTTTCACCCTCCAAAGCAGAATGATCTATCAGTTCAAAACCTATGAGTTACCTCCACAACCATAGCTAGAGAAAGGCAAACGCATGTCGGGCTGAGAGCTTTTGCTGCTGCCTCTACCTGCCTGCCCACTGGCAGGGGGGAGATGGGCTTACTTGAGACAAGCAGCCCGGAGACAGGTTTGCAGCAGACACTGGCCTCTAGCTTGACACGACAGCCGTTGAGGTGATGTGAGCCAACACTGCACCATTCCCTTACAGTTTGAGGCTGAAAGGAGGCAAAAGTGTTGGTGTCCTCCCTTCCCCCTTCGCTGTGCCTGTTTCTGATTCTTTAAGCCTCCTGCTTTCCTGCTGCTCTGCCACCAGGACAGTGAATCTGTGGCCAAGATGAAAACCGAAAACCAAGCAGTAACTGGTGCTGGGGCTGTCCTTGCTGGCTTGTGGGCATAGCATCCTTCCTGCAGCACAGCGACCGGGTCCCTCTTCCCTACACCTCCCAAAAATTTCCTGAAGCTGAGCCTTGCAACGCAGCTCAGCCACACGCAATAAACTCTTGTGTGCCCTCTCCCTCGGGAGGGTGTGGGTGGTGGTCGTCGTCCCAGGGTCTTGGGGTGATAACACATGCTTCAAAACCGTGTGAGGCTGCCTCTCAGTTACTGGGAATGCTCAGCCCTCGTATGTGCTTCAGCATTTTAGAACTGTAGGGTTTCATCACTGTGCTGTGTTTAGCTTAGGGAGCACAAATAAGTTCCCCGAGACCCATCGTGTAGTTAGTGTGAGCCAATGAGCAGGCTCATGGAGGGCACCACTTGCCAAAAGAGCAGATGTGTCCGAAGCCTGTACCAGTTAATTTCGTGACCCACTGAAATCACTGAGAGATTTATACTGCTAATTACTGACTTTGTTTCTGGTTTAATCATCCTTTCCTTCACCTTTCTGTAAAGTGAGAAAGGAAAAAAACTGGTGATAAACATCTCATTTTAATCAGGATATTGTTTCAAACATAAGCATGTGAATTAAAAGATATTTGATTTGTGGGTTTGGTTTTTTTTTTAATTTTACAAAGAAAATATTTGAACTAAAGCTTTTAATTCAGCAGTGAGACATAGCTTTACTTCGTTTCCCAGCCAGAATCCTCCATGCACTTGAAAGCAAAATGATTTGAAAATACTTCTTGTGTTCTGGACATGAACAAATGAGCTGCCATAGACTGAAATTTCTCACAAATGACCAGGAAAATGAATGACAGGTATGAGAGGCTGTCAAAATGTTACAAAATACACTAAGTCCTTGATTCTGCAAAATTTTAATCCCTTTTGTAGATACATTTAGCACATAATTTCCCTGAACCTGGTGCAGCTACATACGTGCACAAAATCACCACGTTGCAGGCAGCCTTGGGGAGCGTGTTGACCTAATCCTATTTTCTGCCTGTTTCCTTCTGTGATTTGCTCAGTTTTTATGTGCCTCACTCCCTCTTACCCCCTGATGCTGGGTTCCCGTGTATTCCATCAGCACTGGTGCTAGGAATACCACACAGAAAGGTCTGACACTGAACCACGGATAAATAGGAAAGAAAATCGATGCCTCAGGTTCTTGCATGGTAAATCTGGGTTTGAAAATGATTCTTCCCAAAGCCAGTTACTCAAACCTCTCTCTACCCCTGAGGACAAGCAGCGGTTCTCACAGAGCCTCTCATCAGCCCTGTAATGCCCACAAGCTGCCACCACCATCACAGAACAAAGCCCCTCAGTACTCATCTTCTTTACTCCAGGAGAGATTTAGGTTGTTGGCAAGTACACGCAGTGGGCCAAAAGCTGTATGCCATCCTCCCCACTGCAAAGGCTGCAGCTCAGCAAACGAGGAAACCAAAGGCAGTGTGGCACATCCCTCCATGTGTTTTACTTCAGCAGCTGCATTACTCAGTACACTGAGTGTTTTAATGCTTCCAGGCCCTGCAGCAGCACTGCTTTCAGTGGGTTAGGTGAGGAAAGGCAGGACTGGGACCTTTGGTCCCGGTTTCTTCCCAGCAGACAGGAGATGCCTTGCCTTCTGCTCCTATTGGTTCTCCTCCCACTCACTTTCTGGGCTTGCCTTCCACCTGGGACTTGGGAAAGTGAAGGACTCTATAAACAAAACTTGGTTTTAAGGACTGAAAAGCCTCTATTTCTCCTTTCTGAATAATCAAACCCTCTCTAGCCGATGGCCTGTGCATCAGCATGCAAGTGGCACCGAAGCACTGAGGCAGTCATTCTCAACTGCCTCTCAGATGAGGAGCAGCAGAGCTGTTTATGGCTCCCATGATCTCCTCCTGCCATGCCCCTGCAGTTAACAGTGGTGTGGAGGACTCTGTTCCCCAAACCAAACCAAATCAGAGCCGCAGACATCAGCACACGGCGCAACTGGTTGTTTCCCCAATCCAGGAAAATTTGTTGTCAGGGACTTAGCTCTGTATGAAAGGAATGTTGTTTCATTTCAGAACCAGAGATTTCCGACAAGACAGAGCATGAGCTTTCTGAAAGGCGAGAGCTTTTTGTTTTTTTCTCACAAACATGCTCAGACATAGCTTTCCTTTCAGCTAATTAAGCTGTTTTAAAGCAAACTGGTCAAACAGTGACATCGTGGTGGGGAGCCTTGGAATCAATTGCATGATATAGAAGGCAGGACATTTAAAGGGTGACTTCTGCCATTGTTTCCCCTGGCTGAATCTTTTCTACTTGGTCAATGCTGCCAGAGTGACCCTATACAATTGGGAGAATTCAAAGCCACTGACCTCAAGAGATGCCATTAAGAAGGCAACTGCAGAATAAGATTTCATGGTCGGGAGCCAAATTTACCTTCTCCATCCATGCCTTGATGCTTGCAATATTTTATATGTATGTTTTCTTCCTGTCATTAGCATACTGCTAAACCAAAAAAAGAGCTCAACAAAAAGAGAAGGCAGACTTAAGGCAGCGTTGGCAAAAACTGCACCTTGGCCGTGTGGGAGAGCGGCACCACTTAAGGTGAAATCTAGGACTGCAAACAAATCATCTCCTGGCATGAGAGTGGTTCCTTCGCCTGCGCGACAGTGAGTGATTGGTAGGAGTAAGACTCACTTTGCTAGCACAGAAGATGGACTCTGCCTAGCATATATTTTGTTAAACGGAGTATGACATCCATTGTTTCTCCAAGCTGCTGGGTATAAAATCGGTGAGTTTCAGCATCTGCCAAATGACCATACAGTTTCCCATGCAGAAAGAATAGACAAATTCGAAACATTTTTTAATAACCAGAAGTGCTGGCAGAAACAGGCTCCTCAGTCTTTTCTTTCTGAGGACATCGGGGAGGCCATTCAGCCAAGCAACTGACACACAAAGGAACCTCGGGAAACCTGCAAACTGGGAAGCCGCTGCTGCAGCCCCGTGCAAAGCCATGCCAAATACAGTGGCCACAGCTAGAGAAAGTTTCCCATGCCACTGGAGAGATGCTCCATCCAGCTGTTTTCAGCACGCCCAAGGAAGCTGAGTCTGTGCCAAGGGCTACAGCATCCGGCCCCTTTCCACAAAGACATCAGACATGGCAGGTGCACCCCTGTGTGCCCAGTGCATACAGACAAAATGGAGGCGGTGCAGAACTATGTTGTAACACGTGATGAACAATCCCTATGTGTCCGTTTCTGCTCTCCAGAACCTACCAAAATCCCAGCCATCCCTCCTGGATGTACCCTGTACTGCTGTCCTCCTGCACATAACATCTTGCTGCTATGTGGACAGCCTGTGTCCCCTTGTCCAGAAGGTCTCCAGCAGGACCAGGGGGATCCAGCACCGCGCCGTGGCACATTAGGAGAGCAGTGCCCCTGCCAGCACTGAGGCGCTCAGGCCAGGGTTGTCCTGGGGCTCCCTGTGTAGTTACACAGGGCATCTCTGTGGATGTGGGGCTATCTTGCACCCACATCCCATATCATCTGTGCACATGATTTCAGCGGGTACAAGGGGAATCTCTTTTGAACAGGATCAGGACATCTAAACAGGCATCTAAATATCCTTGGGTTACAATGCAGGGAAAATCTACTTCAACATGACCCCCGTGGAAATAACATGCCATTGTTTGCTCCAAAACCCATCTGTCTCCAGCAGAGACAGTCTCAGCTCTGGCCTATGGCTGCTCCCAGCCCAGAGGGGTGGCAGGGCATGTGCATCTTCCCAGGAGGGCCTCCGTGCCAGGGTATTGCTCTGCCGACTCAGTCTGGCCCACTGAAATTACAGCTGCAACCACAGCAGCCAGAGAGGTGGAAGGCAATAGAGGCTGCTCAGTCAGGGGGTGGTGGTGCCCCCACGCACCCCACAGCCAGCAGCTCTCCTGGAAAGACATCACAGCTGGCTTTAAGCCATTGGGATGGGCAGAGGGGCCTGTGCCCATCAGCCCTGGGTCGCCCCTTTCCCAGCATGTGCACCCGTGTGTGCTGTAACACGCAGGCACCCTGCTCCTGTCCCCAGCGCCGAACCCTGCTATGCGCCCATGCCTGCTGCCGCTGGCCCCCCGCTCCCCTTCCTGTGATGTCGCATGTTCGACATGATGACTTGCTCTATAGAAGCCATGTGTTGTCATAATGTAACATCATTAAACAAAGTGTTTAGAGCAGTTTTCGCAGAGCCAGAACATGAACAACAAAACCCGCCAATTACAGTGTCATTTCGTGTAGTTGTTAAGGTTTCAAATGTCTCCAACTTTCTCTGGTAGGCCATATTGAGCATGTCACAGCGAACATCTGAGATAACGATTTGCTAGGCAATGTGCAATTCTCGCCTTTTTTTTTTTTTTAATATCCGAGAAGAAAGAGTTCTTTATAATAATTTGGCTCAAATGTCTACACACATTGCTCCAGCGTCTGTAGCAGCATGTGTTTCTAGGATTGTTCTGGAAGAGAAAATGCAGAAACAGCAGGGAGCAGAAGATAAACAGGCAATTCGTGACTCATTAAAACAAGCATTGGTAGCCAACATTGTGGAGTGTGTGAAGGCCCCAGATCCAACTCGCCTATAAACTTTTTTTACCAGCTGGACTTAGCATCTGTCAGAGTTTGGAAGGAGAGATAATCTGGTACAAATGATTTCAGTGTGTCGCATTTATTAACCTGCCACCTTACATAACACTGCTGATTGGGAACTGGGGGACCGGCTTGAGCAGTGACACAGCTTATTGTCCAAACGGTACGACTTCGCTATTAAAGATGCCGTCTTCCCTCCCGCTTTTTAAATTATAATGAAGACAACAGAGCAACTGCAAAGGAGATAATGAAGCAAACTTAAAAAGCTGAGCAGTTTCGAGAAACGTACGTGCCAAGGCAAAATCCTCAGTGCATCTTCTTTTGCCCTGGGCTTTGTTTTGGTTTTTTCCAGACCCCACTTTACTCCATGTGCCCAGGAAACTTTCTGAGCCTGCCTGTCACAGGAGCCGGGGCCACACACCTCTGAACAAAACTAACACCCCAGCTACCGCCCGCCAAGTGCAGTGCCATTTACTACCCGAATGTGGAAAACGTGGCAGACGCCATGGCAGGCTCAACACCCCACACAAAAATGAACGTGGGTTTTTTTTTTTTTCAAAGCATTTTAGAGGATTTAAAATATGTTCCCCCTTTTTAATGCAGTTTCTCTCATTAAGGGCCTGATCCTTCTCTAATTAACGTACACGGAAAAATTCCTTTTGGTTCCAAGAGGGAAAAGGCTGGTGCCTGGTGCGCTGCAGGAACTGCTGGCTTGGCAAGAGGAAAAAAAACCCATCAAAAATTATATATATAAATTTATCCTAGTTTGAGGTTTGTCTCTTTCCAGCTCGTTGAACACTTATTGGGGACTACTTGACAAATAGAAAACCACAGAGCAGTGTTTTGCTTCTTTTCCAGATCAGATGCCATGAATTTCAAATTAATAGAGATGTTTACCCGCTAATACAAAATTTACATGTATTAGCTTATAAAATATGAATACACTAGTTTCTCATTGCAAAATACAGTGTTTGCATTTAAAAAAACAAAAACTGCAGAGACTTTAGGAAAAAAAAACCCAAACCCCAACCAACACTCAGGCTTAGGAATACCTCACATTTCATTTTGGTTAGCCTATTATTTGTAGTTTTGAAACTTTATTGGTCCCTGATCTAATCTTTTCTGAGTATGAAAACATTAACATATGGTTTAACACAGCACAGGGCTGGAAAGTCCATATCCCAAATGCACATTGTATGCAGGGTGACATTCACACTAAATATCATCCCACAGGGTCTGTACTCCATTTTACCTGGGATTGGAGAGCCATGAAATCTCTGGAAAAGTTGTTCATGAGTCTGAACCAAATGGCGCGCAGTGTACTGAGATACAAGCAGCGTGTGCTGCTGCCAAAGGTTGTGGCTCAAATGTCTCTCTAAGTAACATTAAAAATCTGCTGCTTCATGCCTATGAATTTCAATATTTATAGCGTTCAATAAAATGGCCCACTGTCAGAGAGAGATGTGCCACTGTGCACTCTCTGAGCAGATGGGCTGCAATATGGCACATTTACATGGACCAGCTGTGGAGTGCAGAAATGAATGCTGGTCAGAGGCAGGCTGGAGGCACCACATCTGGAATGCAAACAGACCCGCCTCTGCAGCCGCCAGGATGCTTCCGAGCAGGATGAGCTCTGATTTAGGGCCGCTCACCAGTGTACCTTAAACTGCATCAAGAGTCCTCATTAACACAAGAGACTACAGTGAGGTTTAGGGCCTGGAGCTTCTCTGCCGGGCATCTGTTAGAGCCCGGGGATGGTACTCTGTAGCCTGGTGTAGAGGCGCCCCGGGGAGACATTCTCCCCTGTACAGTCTTACTGGTGAAATTTCACTTATTTTTTTTTTTTTAATTCTCTCCCACACAGTGCTGTACACCGAGCGCCTTCCCATGAAAGCAGCAAACCAGCTTTTCTCACCTCCCACTCCTCCCTACACCCCCCTTGGCAACCGGGGAGTCCGCTAAGACTCTGAAACTTAATTGATTAATTTTTATTTTCTTTTTTTAAAGCAGAAAACAGTGAATAGTCCTGCACCACATAAAAAGAATAAAGCGTACGTGTGCTTTGTTTAGGCAGTAAAAGGGGATTTTCGAGTCTTTAGATCACAATTTCTAGAAAAAAGGCTGGTGGCCACTTCTACATAAATCATTTTACGCTGCGCTTGGGCAAAATCCCAGAGCCTCTGAAGTCAATGGCAGAATTCCCTCTGATTTCCAGTAGAGTCAGGATTTTGCTCAATTAGAATAAATAGACCTTAAAGTGGGTATAAAAAATAATTTACTCACATATTAAGGCCCCTCTGTGCTTTCAGAGCAGTCTGATGTGTCCTTGGTGTATATAAAAATCATACATTTAAATCAAAAGGACAGAGCAAACATATAGCTTTGATTCAGCACTGAAATAATCAAAACCAAATTAATATATCTGATATTTCCAGATAGAAGTATTTCCTCACCACATTTTACTTTTATGGAAGTGTTTGGGGGGGGAGGGGGGAAGAGCGGGGTGCAAAACTCAGGTGTGAAAGATAAATTCCTTTCATGAAACCCGATATTCTTTGGCATTTTGGCCTTCCCAGAGCTCACGCTGAGGACATGGTGCCAGCTGAAGCGCAGTGCTGTCCAGTTTCTAGCCTGCTGCGTAGCAGCTTCCACACTTACCTGGCTTTAGCGTATCAATGAGAGAGCTTCACAAGTCCTTGAGGCTGAACATGCAAAGCTGAGGAGCAGAATTGGTGCTTTTCTCCTAGGGAGTTTTCTACCCCTCCTCTCCCCCTCCTCGCACCTCCCGCCCTCCGGGCCCTGCCATTCACAGGTTTTTTTAGAGCATTTTTAAAGGCTTGGCTGGTTTTAATGAATAGACACACAAAGGGGGAAATAAACTGCCTGGTTTATGATTGCTTCTGTCATCTCACAGGAGGAAGGCATGACAAGAACTAACACGAATATGGCTTTAAAAAGAGCACTGCCCTGTATCCAACCTATTCTTTTTTGACGTTCCTGGGTATCTGTGACACCGTGAAGCCCAAATATGCCGAGGAAATCCACTGCCAACATATACGTGGCAAGGACTCTGTAGTGTAGAGTATCAATGTGCATTTACAAACAATGGTAAAAACAGATATGCGCGCTTTGTGCCCAATTCCGCTCTCAGGGGAGTCAATGGCAGAGCTCCCTTCAACTGCTGGGGGGCGGGCTGCAGCTCGGAGCTGTCTTTGTTCTTTAATTATTAATTCAGAGTACATCTGAAATCACACACCAAGCATCCTCTGAAGCAGTGCAGGGCACAGCGTGTTGCACATCAGCAGTAATACCCAAAATTTGGTTAGGGCTGAACAGCTCTGTCCTCCCTGGGGGAGGTCCCAGGGACATTCCCTCTGCACAGCAGATGAGTGCAATGCTGCTTCTCTTCGCCCTGCCAGCGGACAAAGCATGCAATACAGGGACGGCAGGAGGGGGCACCGTCTGAGAAAGAGGGGCTTGAGATGCCAGCACAGGAGAGGAGAGTCTCAGCTCTGCCACTTCGCGGAAGCTAAATGAGGGGTATCTGGGGTTGCATGAGGGCTTAATGAGCACACATACATTCAGACCACCGAGGATGTGTGGGCAGGCATGGATATCAGTTAAAAGCCCCACGCATCTCTCCCAGGCACTTCAGCAACTGAGGAACCTGTGTTTGAGAAGAGGCTCAGCCTTGCAGCTAGCTGGTGGTGTAGGCATAACCCTGGTTCCTCAAAAGGCAAAGTCTTACCCCAACTCAAGGAAGCTGTGAGGGTTCCCTTGCAGCCTGCGTATATGGCAGGTTGTGGGGTGCCTCAGGACAGTGGCCACAGGGCTGTATTCACACCAAAAATACACAGAGGGCCCTTTGGGACTGGTGGCTGCCTACAAATCAAGGAAAGCTTAGGTTAATCGCTGTCTGAAGCAAGGCTTGCAGCATGGGTGTTACCTGTTAGGGCAACTTTAATCCAGTTTCACAGGTATCACCTGCCTCCTCTGCCAGGCAGACCGGTGGGATCCACCAGATGGGGAGGAGAGCTCCCTGGCCGAGGGAGCACCACGGAGCAGCTCCCAGACAGTGAGAAGTAAGTCACAGCGCTTGGAGCCACTATCTGCCTCTTGCTGCCTCTGCTCCGAGGCAGCAGACAGAGCCGTTACCATCACAAATCACTCCCAGGCAGGATGTCCATCAGGCAAGCACTGTTTCAGTGCGGGGCTGTCTGGCGCAACATGTGCCTGTCATGGACTGCTGCACATGCAAGTTTTCCCATCTTGTAGGAGATATTTTGACCATATCCTTCCTGACAAGAAACAAGTCTATTTACGGCTAGCTTCTTTTCATAAATAACCCAGCCCTTACTACGCTGCACACACATGTGTATTTGGCTTCTAGCGTTATTTATCATCCTTTTTTTTTCTTCTTCTTCTTTCCTTCCTTTTCCTCCCTTTGCAGAAGCAGTCCAGGGAACTCGTAAGTTTATTATAATTGCTGTAAAGTGGTTCACAAGGACCAGACCTCAAGGTCTATTTGACCTCAAATATTTTCTGCCAATAGCAGAATTAGATTGCTCAGTAACGAACTATATAATCCTGGATGACTGCACGGTCAAGCAGGATTTTCTACTCTGATCAAATTATAGGCAGTAGAAAGAGGCAGGAGTTAGGGAGTTACTGACAGATCTCAGATGCCCTCGCTGATCCGCAAGACTTGCTGAGTCCCAGCTCCAGGCTAAATTTAGAGCAGCCTGTGGGTTAATCTAACTTACACTCTTCTTGCAGTGGTCACCAGAGGGGCTTCTTCCAGCTGATGATGGGCTGGATGACATGAAATCACGGGCTAAATCCAGCCACACACTGTACCTTCCCCCACATGACAGTAGCACATGAGTATTAAGCATCCCTTTAGTAGTCTTGATGCTACTAAGAAAGATCTGTTAATACTTTATCTTACTTGTGCAGAAATAGCACAGCCCAGGGAAAAAAGGAGGTGGGATTCTGTGCATCCAACAGAGATGCTAGGCAAAGGTGGCTTGGAGGGGCTTTTTCTTTTTGGTACTGGTGGAAATCTGTCAGCAACTGGGAAATCAGCCTGACTTTTAACATTCCTCCATAGCTGTCAAAGGAAAAGCAATGTACTTCTTATAAAGTAGGTACATCTCACCTGGATATTAATGCAAGGAAGTGCAGAACTCTTTTTTTTATCCAAACCCTTTCTGATGGGAAGGAAAGGAGGTACCACCACAGGGTGCTGCAGGATTCGCTGCATGTTAGGGAACATAAAACCAAGGTTTGCCGATGTTTAAAACAGATTAGTTGCAGTAGTGCCTGCAAATGGGTTTCTGGTGCGAACATTAGGGAGCACGTTGCTGCTTGACAAGTGGTTTGTGACAAGCAATAACGTCACAAGCCATAGTTTGAATCGAGACACTGAGGAAGGCCAGCGTGTACTGTCCAGCCAAGTCCAGCATGACCAAAGAAGCAGCAGTGGAGCTTGGTCCATATGTTTGTCCTGCTCTTGCTGCTGAGCAGAATCCTGCTGCACCAGTTTCAGAGCTTTGAAGGCCAGAAGGGACCATTATATCACACTGTCACCAGCCCTGGCTGGGGCTGCCCAGGCAACAGATGGCTGAAATGTAAGCGAAGCTCATCAAGAGAAAGAATTTCTGCTTTATAATAATTTTCCAGGGGAAAAAAAAAAAGGCAGCAGCAAGTTAAACAACTTCAACAACAGGAAATCCTAAAACTCCATGTTAAGCTTTAACACTGGAGTTAAAAAAAAAAAGCCAGCTCTGCAGTATTTTGTTCTGGAAGCACCAGATTATGATGTTTATAAAAGAAATCAGGCTCCTCTAGGCTCTTAGTGGGTGTCAGACCATCTCGTCCCCCTTTCAATAGTGGGAAGACTTTCAGCTGTAGGAAAGTGTAATGCTGGCAGCAGGGTCTCGTGTGGGTCTGGACTTTGCTGAAGACTCAGCCCATGCTGCTGCGACACGGCTTGCCCTCAGAGGAGCTGTGGCAAGCCCTCAGAGGAGCTGCAACACTGCTTGCCCTCAGAGGAGCTGTGTACTGCCATCACTCACGGAGCTGTGTGGCACACTGTGCTTTCTCCAGGCAGCGGAGCTGACATTTCAGCTAGCAGGAGGGCAGCTGTGGGGAGATGACCTTGGACTGCAGGCCAAAGCAGTCCCAGGCCAACTGGGTTATCTGCCCTTTGGGGAAAGTGGCTTCCCAGTTCTGAGAGCGGAGCAACCTGGTGGAGGCATCCCAGCTCGTTCTCATGGGCATGACTAGCACCAGCCATCGCTCCGCTCTACCCACGCCACTCAGCGTGGCGGCCCGCCTCTGCTGCACCAGGCCCAAGCACAGAGGCCCTGTTGGAAATGTACCTGCCAAGTCACAGTTAACCCCCAAATGCCACTCTTGCAAGAAACATCTCTCTGTAGCACTCACAAGCACCATACCCCTCAGAGGCAACACAAAGTTGGCCCACCCAGGACAGAAGACCTGGCATCGAGCCGAGCCCGCACGCCTTGAACTGCTTTGGAAGCAGTCTGTCTGCAGTCTGCACAGCATCCAGCATCTCAGCCCACAATGATGCAGCCCTCTATGCCCGCATCTCGGTGAGGCAGCCCTTGCCCCTCTCCTTTCTCTGCAACATTGGGATGCCACTTCCCCCAAAATCGGGGGCCAGAGCAAGGCTCCAACAATGGTCTGACGCCGTTTTCATTTTGCACTTGGCTGCATAATCTGAATGGAGCTGAGAGCGCTGCAGGGACAATGAGAGAAAATTCATTTCTAAAAAGATATGGCAGTATCAGGAGCATAGGATGGAAAACCTGCCCGGGTAAGTAGTCTGCTGGTAGGCAAGGGGTCATGTGGCACTCCCTGCTACCTAACATGTTAAGCTTGTTGTAAGCAAGATACAGGGCTTTGAAAGTTAAACAAATGTCTGGTCAAAGGACTTATGATGGGCAGCTGTTTTCTGCAGTGACTCTTCATCTCTCAGTACCTCCATCTACTCTTTACTTCCATGTCTGGTTCCTCCTTCTTGATTTCCAGGGCAACAACCCTGGTGCGATGTCACAGCAAACTCCCCTGGTGCTGCAGGTAACCCCCTTCAAAGGAGAGGAGGAGCAGACCAGAGCCCCAGTGCTGCAGTGCTTCACACGCTGTCAGCGGGGTCCTCTGCACTAAGAAATTCATATCAGTCCCTGGATTTATCTTAGAGCTGGAAAATGAATAATAGAGCACAGTAAATACTCACTGGGGAAAATTCAAACAGACCATCATTTACGTGCTAAATTTTTCCCTAGTATCTGTCGCGCTACTACTTACTGACCAGAAAGACCCTGCGTAGCAGTAAAACTGTCTCCCCCTGGTAAAATGAGAAAGGGGGCAGGAGGTACAGGGAATATTTGCATTTAACTTCATCTCGTGCAGACAGAACATTAAAATGCTATTTGGTAACTTAGTCATAGAGAAGAATAGTAGAGCCATAGGCCTTTTTTCTTTTTTATTTCTTTTTTTTTAAAGATGTAACTCTTTTAAGAGTCCCCTTAAGAGCGCTCAGTAGGGTGTGTCAATATTGCTCCCCATGGAAATCATATGGTTTGCCTATGCAGACAGCGAATTGTTTTGTGGCTGTGAAATATTGTGTGTTGCCCTGTGAGCAGTGGAGCCAGTGGCTCGAGGAACCGTTGTTGAGACTGACAGTTACATTGTGCCACTGAATAGTGAAACGGCAGAATCAAAAACTCAAGTGGACCCAGACAGAATGTCCTGACCTTTAAGTAAAAGGCTGATTGGATATGGTGGGAGCTCCCCTTCATCTTCCACCATAATCCATTACACCTTTCTTGGCAAACCCTCGTAATTCATGTAGCCGCGCAGATACATTTCCCATAGAATTTTTTTACATGCTTATCATTAAATTTATCTCTTATAACTTACTTGCCTTTGTATGGCCCAGTTGCAACGCGAAGTGTCAGCTCCCTATGCTGATGCATTCATAGTGTCCTGCCTGAGGAATAAGCTTGCGCCTTGCAGCATGAAAACCCAGCAATAATAAATTTGTAGGAATCCAGTCAGAAGGAAAAGTTTCTGCAGCACGGAAATAAATAAGCACAAAGATTACATATATTGACCCACGGTAGAGAAGTAACAGACCCCAGCAACACGAAAGCTGGGAACTTTATTACACTACATCCATGTTTTAAATTTGTCTGAACTAGACTCTAAAGTATTTGAGCCAGACACATTTTGTGTGTCTGTAATGTGCCCTGCATGGTACCTTCTAAGTAAGAAAGAAAATAATGGCATTATCAGTGTCTGCTGCTCACTCCACATTAGAGAGGATCAATGTTGCACAAACAAGAGGAAAAAAAATCACGTTATTTCAAACTTTTCATTTCAGAATGGATTTTTAAAAAATAGTTCGCTTAAACAACTGCTCTGTGTGTTGATAATGAAATACAACAGCATGGAAAGACACTGATTAATTTTTAATGGCACATTACTAGTGTGTGTGTAAAGAGGAGATTCCTTCTGTAAATACATTGCCTTGATCCTGGAAGTCAGAACTCACATGGTTTGTACCCAGCGATATTTTCATGCTGACAGAGTTAAATGCACATTCTATGTCTCTGTGACAAATGTGGTTTTTTTCTCTAGAAACGTGAATTTGCAGGCACGTTTTTTCCTTAAAGACATGTTTAAGGAATGACTGTCCCTTTTTTGCTCTTTCAGATACATTAATAATCTTTATTTTTGGGGGGTTGGAGAGTGAAAGCTTCCATGCAGGCCACCTTGCCGGTTTGCAAACATTTGTATGAAAGTCCTGCACATCAGTTTTACATTAACATACATTTAAAGACAGATTTCTCCATATGAGGCTGCATATACAGGCATGTTATTTGCCTGGGTGCCATCTCCTCTGTGGATAGCTTCTCCTGCTACACATACACTTTCCTCTTGCCCGATGGTATGCTTGCTTTGAATGAAACTGTACGACAGCTCCCGACACGTCTGAATGTGGCACTGGCATTTCTTGCATCCCTTGCGAGAATCTTCAAACTCAATTAGCATTTTAAAGAATAGGTTCAGTTTTGTGGTCCATTAAAGTCAGCTAAATTGATGCACTGCATGTCTTTATTTCAAAAATAAAGCTGAACAATTAAAGCCCATGTCTCTTTGCTCAGCTTTTGATTCCTCACAAAGCTTTCCCACTTGCTGCCTTTGGATGTAATGTTAACAAAGTCAGTTAACATCAAGAGCAGCGCTAACAGGCATGGCACAATTCCTTGTTTTTGCTCAATCAGTCTGTGTTCAAACTATCAGTTTGATTTATTTGTCCATGCTGACCCTTATTCACCACTTAATTATCCCCGTATAATGTTTCAAGAGCCTCCTGACACAAAAAGAAAGACAATTGCCGATGTTCTGTGGAACAACTGTTGACCTGATGGCCAAAATGATGACTGCAGGTCGAAGGTTGGTCTCCTTTTGAAGGACCTACTCTATTTTTGAGGGCTCCGTCCAGAGCCACTCAGCCCGGGTCCTACTGGCACCGGGCAGCCTGCTAGCCCTGGCTCCTCGCAGCGTCCCTGGGGTCAGCCTGACCGTCCCAGCCAAGCTCGCCAGCTGACAGCCTCCTCGCAGCAGCACCTTATCTGCCAAAAGAGTCGGGGTTCTGAGCAGGCAGTCAGTGAGCACGCTCCGATCCCCTCTGCCCCTGCTCTGCTCCGGCATCAACACACGATTTAACCAGAACCAATCCTGATGTCAGACTGCCAAAACCGAGATCAGAACCACGTCCTCTAGCAACAACAGATGCTACAACTATGACGGTCTCCATCATCGCCCCTGAGCAAAGGGAATGGCCCTTATTTTTACAGCAGAGTACGTTAGTTTAAGGTTCCCAACATGTGTGCTCAGCCCCATGCCAGAGATCGTGCACAATGACCTCCATTCATCCGGAAAGCGTCCTTTCTGCCGCTCCGGCTTGGAACCACTGAATGACATTCCTATTCGTTTCCCATTCAAAAGCGAATAATCAACTAATAGGTTAATTTTGACAGGACACTGGCATCTCATGGGGACAGAGGGCACGATCTGCATTTTCAGGGAAGCTGAAGCGGTGCTGGGGAGCTGGGGGAAGAAGGGGCTGAAGTGGCATGGTGTGAGAGCGCGGGTGTTAACGGAGCAACTTCTTACAGGCATTTCGGTTGTTGGCTGTTGGGGGCTGTGCAGGGAACAAATCTGGCCATCTTTATAAAAGCAGTAGCTATCCCAGGTGTAAGAAGCCAGTTTTTTCCAAATAGCTGACCTTTCCTGAGCATGTGGGGTTTATATTTCATGGAATTTACACTGTTTCAGACCGTTGTTTGAATTCTATCTTTTGAGGATATGCTCAGCTGTAAAGGTGTGGCATCTTCACCACCACTAGGTAAAACCTGATTAATCAGCTCCATGATCCCCATGCCAGGAGGACCTTTTGGCATGACAAGTGATGGTGAGTCATCTCTTCTGTCATCCTTCATCTCATTCTCAGGTGTCACTGCTGAAAGATATGAACACGTTTATTTCTGGCTTACTGATCCCTGCCCATCTTTATAGCCCCAAGGAAGACTGGCAGGCACTGAGAATGGGAGAAGACTTTGGACACTGATCTAGGTGAGATCACAGGGCACAGCCAGCCCTGGAGCAGGAGTACACAGCCTAAATTGGCACCTCACCGCTCATTTACCAGTGCTTATAGCTCCCAGCCACCACCAAGCATCTTGAGTCGCAGTGAGGGTGAAACCACAGAGAAATAACATGGCAGCCTGGATGTTGGGCCACAACATTGGGTTTTTCCTCAGAGTCTGAGGCATAACACAGTCGGAGCTGGGCCTACTGCTTGCTTTCAAAGCTCCCGTTAGAGTAGAAATGTTTACACATTAGTATTATTGTCATCTGAAGGGCTTTTGTGCTTAGTTTTCAGGCAACAACATTTGATGTTTTCACTTGTAATGAAAACTCAAAAGCTGTCAAAGAAATATTTTGGCAAGACAGAGAAAAATTGTTTTCATTGGTCTCTTCCAGGAGAGAAATAAATGAAGATTTCCCCAGCTGTCTTTATTAAATCACAGACATGTAATTGTGAAAGCAGGATGCTGTCAGCTCTTTGCTGGTTCTTCTCTTGATGTCCCTGGGAAATAACCCTCTGTAATCCTCGGTGCCCATATGTTCAAAACCCTGTATGAAGAGGTACTGCTCCTGCATTGACACTGCCTGCAGAGTTGACCTCTCCAGACAGCAGAAGAACAAGCAGTTAGTTGCCATATTTCCCATGCCACAGAGGCAGACTGGAGCAGGGGATGAAGTGTCCAGGCTCACAGAGCTCTAGCTCTCACCATTGAAGACCTGGAAGAGTTGCTCAAGACCACACGGCAAGTCTTTGTGCCAGGACAGGGGACCTCCTGCTCAACACCTTGTGTGCAACACATGGCGGCTGTTGCCTGCTGGCTGTTCCCTGTGTCAGGGACCACCAGCTCTCCTTCATCTCCTTTCCACAAGTCATCAGCAAGAGCTGGGTGCAGACCCCTGCCTTGGGTCACTTCAAAAGCAGCCGAACATCATGCAGCATGATTGTTTTTCTAAGTCTTGTCATCGGCTCCAGATGAGGGGCTGGGCAAGAAAGCCAGGCTGGGGCATGGGGTAGTGCAGGGCAGAGGGGCACTTGGGAGAGCTGGGAGCATGACCAGGGCATGCTGTGCGCAGCTGTGAGCATGGAGACACCAGCAAACCCTAGTTTCTCAGCTTGGCCGTGCCTCTGGAGAGTTCACTGTCCCTCCATGCCGCAGCTGTGCTGGCACGAGGCTCAGCACCAACCCTTTCCCACGTGATGGGCCCCGGTATGAAATCTGCAACTTCTATCAGTGCTAGGAAAAATCAGATTATGGCTATTTTATAGTACCTAGGAGAGGGCCAAGAGTTTCCCTGAAAGCTCATCTTTCATTTTGAAAAGAGCATCTAATCACTTAGGGGCAGAATAGCAGGACAGGGAAAGTCTCAAACCTTGTCTGAAAGATGGAAAATTTATGGCTGCAAAGGGCAGCGTATATCAAAGAGCTTTTGGCCAAGGCTCACCAATAAAGCAATTCACCTACTGGGTGATGTGAGGACAGAGCAAGATGAAAGTAAAGTTCGATCATTTCTTCCCATCGCAACAAAAAGGTTGATAAAGAATATACTTGATATCAAACAGAGCTTCCTGCTGTCCCTAGTTACCTGGGAGTTTGGAGCCTGCAGTTTGAATAATGTTTCCTCCATAATAGGGTTGACAGCAGAAGTGTGGAGAGACTGATGGGCCTTCATGCAGGCTCAGCTTTTGTAGTTCAGGCTCATTCTTTATTCTCAGAGTGGAGCAGATAATAAATGTGTAAATAAATAGTTAGCAATCTTCTGGCACGGTAGAATAACTAGTTGCTTTCTTGTGCTGCTAAAGAATTCAATCATACTGCTAGTAAAACCACATGGCCCGCGATGTTTCACGCACTTTGCAAATAGCTGGGGCTTCAAGTCCTGCGCGTGGTTTGAGACGGAGCGTGGGTAATGCTAAACGCGTCTGCCAACGGGGCCGAAAGGGAACAGCCACCACCGCAGGGTGGGAAAGCGCTCAGGAAAATGTTCAACCATCTCACTGCTTTCTCCCTTTAGCTTATAAAAACGAGCCCGTGCGAAATCCTGACTCAGCCTAACGTTATTAGCATGTTTCCTTGCTTAATATGAGCTCTGAGGAAATAATATCAGGACTGAATGTATATTAAAAGCTATGTTCCTTTTAATAAAAATACTGGGATTTCTACCCGGCCGCAATGGATGTTGAGCTCTCGGGTTCATCACACCGAGTTCATACGCTAGGAGAGATTTGTGCCCCTTAGTTCCACAGCAAAGCACAGTCACAGTGAAATATTTAAATGTTTCTTACTGTATTTATATTTTTTTAGTGTCTACACAACATTTAAACCAATGATTTTAATGGGAGATATAGGCTAAAATAATGCACAAATGCTTTGGATGCACCTGGGCAGATGAAGTAGTATTTCAACGATTATTTACCATTGAAATGTGAGCAAAGAAAGTGCTGTTCATAATTCTTTAACTGTTTACTACAGCCCAGTCCTGTCTTAAGACAGGCTGCCGTGCACTTCTCTGGTACATCGGGGCAGGTCAGGGTTATACTGAAAAGATTCCGTCCGTGAGCACATTACTATTAGATGAGATAAACCCAGTAGTTTATAAAGGGGATGCCCAAGACGATGAGAGGTAACACACCCTGTGAAATTCTCCTAAATTAAAGCATAATCTCTGGGGAAGACCTTTAGAGATGACTGGAAGTGCCATTATTCCCCTCAGCTTGGTGCTTCAAAGACACTTTTTTTTCCTTTCTTTTCTGTGAGGAACTTGTTCTCAGGCGGCTTGAAATTAAAGCCGGCTGAATTTTTCCTTTTTCAAAAAGTAATTCAAATGAGATCTGATTCTTAGGCATAAAGTTAGTGCAGAAAAATCTCCTTTTTGGTATTTAGTGGACAAAACTGCAAGCTGTTAAATTTGAAATAATTTCTGTAAGGTCTTCCCTTTTTATTTTTTGCCAGCTGATTTTTTTTTAATCCACAGTAAAAATGTTTATCTGAAAATGCTTTTTTTGAAAACTAAGGCATTTATTATTTCAGTTTGAGTTCTGTAGTGATGTCAGAAACAGAAACCACTGTAAATTTTGACAGAAAAAGACCAAACCAAAAATAAAGAACCCAAACCACACATGGAAAAATAATGGACATTTTCCACTTTGCTGTGCTGACCAATATTTCTCTTAACTCATTTGTAAAATACAGCCCAAGATAATGTGGGTTCAAATTTGCAAAACTATTATGTCCTTTTTCATCCTGGTGTTACAGGCAGTGCTTCTTGGTCTTCAAAGGGCAGTAGCCTGTGTGAAGCCAGGACTCAAGAGCCCGATACAGAATCCCTCCCTACAATTTCAGGTGGCAACTCAGCTGCAGCATCATCCTTGATATCAAACGGCTGGAGCCTGTGCTTAAACACAGCCTAAGCATAACACTAAATGGCTGCACTGGCACTTCATTAATTAGTAAATGAACGCCTTCAGCAAATAGCCTCTCTGCAGGCTCAGTGCCTGTTCCCCCACAGACCTCTCCAGGCAATATTAGCAGCCAGAGGAGTAAATGCAGTTGCAGTGGGTGCAGATTTGCCTGTCTGTGTCAGTACTCATTTAAAAATCTTCTAAAGGCCTCGATGAGTTAACCTGGGCAGTAGCATCACAAGCTACCATTACACCCGTCTTACGGCGGAGCTGTGAGCTTGTGTTTAAGGTACTGTTTTTCTTTAAAATCACATCTCTTTCTGACACAGGGGCCACCAGATCCCTGACTTCCAAAGCAGAGGCTGGCGTTAGGTCTTTGAGCGAGTGCGCTCGAGTGGAGCAGGCACTGCGTGGAGAGCTCAGTGCCTGCACGGGAGCAGCTGCTGCAGAGCTGCAGTACTCGGGTCACGTCTTTTTGCAAGTGAGAATATCACTGAGGGGCTTTGCAATGTCCATGTTATAAACAAAATCTTCAAACAGAAAAGCAGAATTGGGTAGAACTGTTTTGTTTTATTCATGTGACTAGATTTTTGCATTCTTTCAGGACAGAGAAAGAGGGAAGAAACTCCCGTGCTGCTATTAAAAAAAAAAAAAAAAAAGAGAGAGAGTGACTCTTGCAGATCCAAGATTTCTTGCTGATTCCTTGCTGTGAACACTGGCAGGAACCCTGTTTGCCAAGGGACTCCCTGTCTCAGACCTAAAATGACTGCATGCTCAGTCTGCTTCCCTTATCTTCAAACACTGCCCAAAACCAGAAGTGGGGTACTTTGGTTGCAACCTTAGAGGTCTTCCCATCAGTTTACTACATGTTCATGTCCACGGAGCCTAAGAGATGCAGCCGGATTTTGGGCCAATTGAGATCAGAGGCTCAGATCCAGGACTTCCCTCCATTGTTGTGGCAGGTCATTTTTCCCCCATCAAGACTCCTTCTAGCAAAGTTTCTTGCAGACTTTGGCTGATGTAAAAAACAATTATTTGACCACAAAGAAGAGAAGTTTCCCCATAAAAATCACTGTTATGGTCCCTCCAGCTCAGCAGCCAGGAGGCCAAAGACACACAGGCACAGCATCCCCACAACAGAGAAGAGCTATTTTAGGGATTTGTTCCAATTTCTGCTTAATATAGATGTGCTAGCACAACCTTGTGCTGACAGGTGAATGCTGGTGGAGGAGCCTGCAATTAGAACAGCTGAGCTCTGCTTCCCCTGGGAGGGCTGCAGTGGCCCCTGAAGCTCCAGCAGAGACCTGGGCAGGATCCAGAAGCCTTTTCTTGTTCAGCTCTCTACCAGAAAACCTGCCAAGCACAGGCCCTTCTCTCAGGGCCTGCTTTCTAAATCTCCCAGACAGACCAGTAGCTCTTTGATTCCTCAAGGCAGCAAGGCAATACTTCACGGAGCTGGGCACTTGTGTGGACATACTCAGCCTGAGCTCTAGTGATGCAAAGTACTAGACCAGTTTATTATTATTACTATCATTATTTTTTTGCTCATCTTTTTCTTACAGTAATGGGGTGGCTCCCCCTTCAGCAGGCTGCTGCCAGGTTGCAGTCTGAAAACAACCCAGGGAAAAGGGAGGTGTGTTGATGCCTAGCCTTGCTCACTCCCCACCAGCTCAGTGTGCACCCCAAGCAATGCCAGCACTTCCCCTGAGGCTACTCCTGTGCTCGCAGAGGGTGTGGGGGGGTCTGCTGGCCTGTGGAGGGAGGGCATGGATAGTCCCTTACTGTAGTTCAGGCAGTGACACCATCTCAGGAGCGACGGTTTGGGGGTCTGGCTTCTGAGGGCAAGGAGGCAGGGCTGCCTGGTCAGGACCTTGCTGGCAGGACCAGGTACAGCTGGTGCTTCTCACCAGCCTGGGCTGCCAGGTGAAGAGAGTGCTGTGCTGCAGTGCCTGCCTGCCCGCCAGCCTGTCTCAAAGCAAGAACACTATAATTAAACGTGAGATTTAGGGCCTCGCTGATTTGGGGCCTCTGTTATTATGAAGTCACGTATTTCTTGATGATTGGCAACAGTGGAAGGATGTTTATGCCATTTAAACATTCAGTGAGGAACAAATGTATTAAGAGTCAAAACAAAGACAGCAAATGTTTTCTAAGCCTTTACTAATAATTTTTATATATTGTAACAGGAAATAACTGGATAAAAATTGTTATTTAACAACCCTAACTACCTCGCATATCCTAAAACATATGCTTTATACATACTTTTTAACATATTATTTACATGCTCAATGCAGCATGAATACTCTGTAAAAATCATATTCCTGTAATTAGAGGACATCATGACTGCTCCAGACACATGAAAGACAAACTGCCTTATATCGCCTCTGAAAGATATTTTTCTGCATACTGCTTTAGAGGAACCAAGCAGTTACAACATGTGAGCTGCCGGCTGCCTTTCCAAAAGAGCACAAAATCGTTTTATTGTCAACACATGTCAATATATTTACTTGCACTGAGGAAATGGCTTCTGTTGATTGTTTTCAACCAGGCTGATGCCTGTATGCCAGATCTGCAAATCAAATGTTACCACTGCTGTGTTTCTGGCAGAAGAAATCAGAGTTGTAACTGGAGTACCGAAAAATGTCTTTCACAATCACCTGACAGTGTTTGCAGACAGGGATAGGAGACTGCAGCTCTTTTCCAGAGAAGCGATGAGGAAATTCAGGCCGGTTTCCACTGGCACAGTTTCAGGAGGCTGAGGGGCAGTGCTGGAGAAAGCACTCCCGGCTCACTGAGCCTTTTAACTATAAATTGTTCTGGGATGCTTTTATGGTTACCTTTTGGCAATATGGAAAGGAGTAGTAAGAAAGCACCAAACTCAGCAGACCTTCTAAGCCATTTACAAGTAGTTTGACTGGTTTAAGGAAATTGCACTCTGTTGCAACTGTAAGCAGCATATACTTCTTCCTACCAGGTCAAGTATCATGGATTCGGGGATTGAGGCAATGCTGGTTGGAAGTGATCCCTGGAGATTATATTGTCCAGTCCCCCCACTCAAAGCAGGACCATCACCAGCACTGGATCAGGAAGACTAGGTGTAAGTCTAAATATAGCTTGTCCGTAAGTCTTTAACACACCTGTGTCTCTATGAATATTCCTGTTTGCCTTGCTTTCATGACATGCAATCCACCAGCACACGGTTTGGAAGAGGAGTGATGACAGTGGCAGGCAGGGATGACATTGAAGCTTAACTACCAGGAAGCAGTGGGATCCAGCATCAAATCTGAGAAGCGCAAGGTCTCTCTACTAATTGCCTTTGCCCATTAGTAAATCCCAGAAGAATTAGCATTCTAGACAAAAGGCCAAACAAAATTTCTTACCTTAAGCTTGAAGTTCAATGGAAGCTCTGAAGGATTTTCACTACAGCCACCTGATTCAGATTTTCTGTTACTGAAGAGAAGGAGCATGTTTTCTCTGCCATTATCATTCCCGGCTTAAGCACTCTCTTAACTTGTAATTATTCCACCTTAAGCCACAGTGCAGCACAGTTTAAGCACATACACATTCATGCAAGTTGCAGGAGCAAGGTGTGCAAAGCAGAGCGGAGCAAATAGAAATAATTCTGCGCACATTATATGAAACTCTGTACAAATACTTTGTGTTTTTTAAAGTCTAGAACATTCTACGTGATGCTCAAAGGCGCTCAGATTTTAGTGATCTCAAATGGGTTTGGCCCATTTGAATTCGATGGGACTTTTCCCTGGGTGGACAGTCCATATTGAGGACTGGAGTTTGTTACGGCAACAGAGTCTGGAAAACAGCATGTGGAATCAGTCAGTACCAGTGTCTAGAAGAAGAATAGGCTCAGTCTTGAATGTTCATGTTGGATATTGTCTGAAAAGTTGCCCGTCATGTTATTGCTTGGAAGCTCTGGCAGTCAGGGATGACACGCTCCGGCTTCCCTATTAGCCCCCCTGCGCCGCCGGGACAAAGGGAACTGCAGGCTCCCAGCCAAGCACATACATTTGCAAACTGCCGCCAGTCAGTTCCCAAGGCCAGGGGCTGGATGCCATTGACAAAGAGATGTGAACCGCAGGCGTAGCCTGCTCCGCTCTCCCTGCCGAGCGAGTGGCGCTTCTTATGGAGATCTGTAGGGCCTGCTCTCTCCCCCTCGCTGCCCGCAAAGGGCTGGCCAGGAACCGCTTCTGATTTTTCAGGTTTTTAACCAGTCCCTTCCACCCAGTGTGGGAACCACCAGAGCATCGTACGCCTCTCGCCAGCACCCCCTTCAGCCACAGGTCTGTGTAGGGATACCTGTCCGGCAGCACGAGCACCGTTGGGTTCTTCGGACAACAGCATGGGAGATCAGACCTTGATAACCCTGATGGAGACTCGGCCTGGTGTTGTGGGTAGATGTGAAGAGCAGCGGCACAGCAACAGATGATCTTGGGGGAAGATCACAGAGCCGTATGAAAGGCAGATGCCTGGCTGGCTTGCTCATCTGACGTTCATTTTGCTGCTTTCCTCCTGTAACAGCCCATAGGGATACAGAGAGGAAATCCTCTGTTAACTGTAGCTTCCACCTGGAGATGCCCAGCGTCCAAGCTCATGCTCCTGTCATGCTGTTATCCCAAACCACCACAGAGGTTTTGGGGTTTTTTTGCCAGTGAAATTAATGCCAAAACTGCCCTAAGATGATACAGGCCAAATTTTATCTTGCAGTAAGGTGAATTGCCTGGTCTCAGCGCAGTCTGAGTGGTAAGGAAAGCCCTGTTTTTCCCAAGGAGGCAGCCCAGTCAATCAATACCTACTTCTTCGAAGGGAAGCTGATGAGTGTCCAGCACATGACACCAACCCTGAGAAGGGCAGCCATGATCTCACCATGCCTCCCCCTCTAGCTTTGTCCAGTGCAAGTGTGGAAACTCACCTGACAACTGCTGCTACTTGGCCACATGAGAGCAAGATCCAGGGAAAAAAACCCGCATCTTCAAACACCCTGTGAGATGACACGTGCAATTTCTGCTCACCCTCTCCTTAGAAGGGACCAGGGCACAGGGCAGGGTGATGCCCTATGTTTAGACAGTCACTGGTGCACCTTTTCTCTGGCACTATGCTGGCAGCATGTATTCTCCCCCCCTTCACCTTTTCTCCCCACCTCTTCATTTTCCCTGTCCCTGTGCCAGGGCCCGACTTCTCCCTGAGGCACTCTGAAAGCACAATGGGGACACTCTTTCTCAGTCTAGCATTGGCACTAGCTCCTGGGTGGCTTCTCACTAGCAGTTAGCCTGTTAGCTGGGACATGAGTGGTAGGACTTGCCACGTGTGCTCAGTCTTCATGGCACTGAAGCAAAGGAGCCATGACACTGTACCTAACATCACCTGGAGACAGAAAGGGTCTTTTTGTTTGAAGGCTGCAAATAATTAACCCTGCTTGGAGGTTGGATAGCATAATTCCTTCCTTACCCCGTGACCTTGGCCTGACAGGATTTCATGTGTGTTTTTCCTACAGTTTGAACCACGCTTAGCTGAAAACATGGGAAAAACTGTCCCAGATCACAGCTTTTGCTGAGCCAAGAACTCTTATAGGCTGTGGTTCTTGCCATGAACACTTCCAGTGCACTTGCAGCACTCTTGCCTTTCCCTGACTGGTTGTGGAATGGTGGGTTGCAACACTCCTTCTCTGGTCACCAGTCAGGTCACCCCAGCATATAGAGCCCGCTCACGATGTGCACAGATGACACTCAGTTTGTTGCAGCAGCAATGGATTTATCTTTTTTTTTTTTTTTAATTTGCTTTCTGCAGAAATAGAGCCAGTCAAAAGCCTTCAAACCTCCCAAACACAAGGTCTCTGCTGGCTTGGGAACCTTATATCTATCTACAAGGTCTACAGTGTCAGGATTTAAATCCCACAGGGGAAAATCCTAGTAGTTCATTATTGTACAGTTACCTAAGAGAATATATATATATAAAATACATATGGAACAGACTGATATTTTTTGGGCAGAAATTCATTCTTCCCATTATGCATCTAACTGAGGACCTAAGCAAGCTTTGAAAAGCACACAGGAATCCACCAGGCTGAAGGATCACTGCATTGCTGTGACCATCTCAAACATACCCAACGGATTCTTGAGGAGCAGAGACATGGACCTCTCATTATCATCACTCTCAACCCACTCTCACATTCACATCTTTAGGCTGGGGCAGTGACAGCTATAGTTTTACCTTCATTTGCAAATCCCACTCCCAAGTGATCAGCAATCAGACTATTTGTGGACATGTAGCAAACACTAAGTTTTTTCCCTCCCTGTCGTTCTTCTTCCCTCTGCCTAACATTTTCTCCTCTTCAGCAGTGACTCGGGAGCGTGCAACCTTCTGGCTACAATAAATATCATCAAAAGGATTTTTGCTATTTGTCTAGCTTTTAGCTCATGTCTCCACAACCTTTTCTCCCAGTTTAAAGCCAACACTTAACTCAAAGCACTGAGAACCGCTCTACTTTTCAGCCAGACCTACGTCAAACCAGAAAAAAACCCAGTGAAAATCTTATTTGCATCGGGCATTGCATTCAGAGCCCAGAAGAATTCATACTGTTGTCACAGCCAGGAGCAAAATCCCCCGAGGCTGAGTATGCACACACACGCCAGTGCAACACATACGCAAACCCAGATTTTTATGAGCGGGGCCGTCAGCAGGGAGATTGTTTATAGTTGCCAGTAATTTATAGCTTTTAAATGTAATGTTGGAATGCAAATAACTTTCCCTGTTCCCTTCCCTCACTGATCTCCTCATGAATAAGGCTGAAAGGAGCACGAGACACAACTGGGGAGGATGAGGAGACAGGGAATGACTCAGCCTGCCCCCGCTTTCTCCCGCCTCCCCCCCTCCCGAGATGTCATCCTGTGGCCATGGGATCTGCTCCCAGCCCAGCATGAGGAGTCACTTGATGTGGTGAGATACTGAAAACTCTCTTTCCATGCCTTTGGTGCCATTCAATATTGGAACTGCTAAAGTAATTTTTATCACCGTTTAGTGGTAAATTCATTGGCACTGTTGGGAATGTGCTTTCTCTTCATGCAGTTGCAGTCCAATGAAAAGAACTTCCCAAGGGTGCTCTCCCAAACTGTCGCCTTTGCCCAGCCTGCCCAAAAGACCAGACTGAAACTGATTGCTTTGGTTCCTGGTGTCTACCAGGTTTGATTGCAAAAGCTTATAGAGAGATGTATAAAATAAGGAGATCAGCAACTTTCTACAGCATTCATACACACAGCGCTACCAAAAAAAGGTGTCTGCAGAGCTTCTAACCTCCAGTCTCTGGTGCTCGTATTGTTTTTCATCTCCCCCTACAAACTCCCTCCCTCCTCAATGACAGAGATTTCTATTTCTTCATTTCTATGACAAGTTATGGTTTGGACTCCATAAAATGTTTTTGGGATCTGGAAGCAAAAAGGCAGGGACTAGCCTGTCAGATATTTATTGATAAACACTGAGAAGCACAAAATATCTGCCTCACCTTTCATATCGGTCTGTGTCAGAAAGCAAGGAAAGAGTTTGTGCTGCCAGGCAGATGTGAACAAGGCTATTGGCCTCATCCCAGGCAAGGACAGGAACAGCTCATTAGCTAACACTTGAGTCCTCAGCATCTCAGAGAGATAATAAAGAACCTTGGGCCATCAACTCTAGAAAAAACAAACCAACACAAAACATAACAGGAATTTCCAAATGATTAAAATGAGCAATATTACAAGCTTCATGTAAAGTCCATGAAAACTCTGAGAGGCCTTTTGATGGGCTAAACTTAGGGGACGAATTTCCCACCGTTTTTTCACCACCTCTGCAGACAAGAAAATCCTGTCTCATTTTGAAGGGGCAGCTGGGGCTTTGCCATGCTCACATAGTCACAGAGTGAGGGTCTGGAAGAGAAGCGTTAATTCCCATCACAGCAACTGGCTGCGCTGGGAAAGAGGATTGTGGAGCAGCAGCCATGTGGAGAAGGGCACAGGGACAGGCTGTCTGTGACTGAAGAGGGACACAGACTTTATGTTCGTCGTGTGAGTTTGCAACCTATTTGGCAGCCCAATATCTGTAACACATGCCAATGCACACCTATACAAGGTAGAAGCAGCAATCTCACGCTACAGAAGCTGGTAAGAGTGAACCTTGGTCTGAAGAGCTTTGGTTTTGTCACATGGCAATGCAAGTAACATTATTGTCCCTTAATTATTTTTGTTTATGTGTAGGTAACAAGTCCAGGGATTTTAGCACTTGTAACAATTTGAGCTACCAAAGATAAAATACATACATTGTTGTTGCAGTTACTTAAGATACATGAGTAGAAAATTAATTCTGCTGGTTTTGTTTAACTGAAAAGCTCCACGGGAGTCATCTTTTTCAGGTAAGATTACCGAGATCATTACCATGATTATAATTTTTTAAACCTGAAAAGCAAATAAAGCAGACACAAAAACCCCAACATCCAGGATGTTAGTTTTCATCTCAAAACTGTAAATACGTTCCTACCAGTTAAAAATTTAAATTTGTCTGCTAAAGGTAATTTTCAATTTTCTCATTTTTTCCAATTTTCTTTTCTTTTTTTTTTTCCCATAAAAGCCCCCAAATACATGAGGAAAATTTTCTAAAGTTACAGCAATCAAAGCAAAATGTATGTCTTTCGGAAGAAAATTCTCCCTGATGTTGCTCTGTCAGAAGTGCAGCTGCTGACCAGGGCTGTTGTCTCCTGCAGTCACAGGTTACTGTGGTGGCTTAGTCCTTGGGGGACCAAGGTGATCTCCTAGCTTTCATTTCATGAGTTTAATCCAGTCCTATTGGGGTGAAGGGGATTTTTATCCCTGGCTCCATCAGGTGCAAGATTATATCCTTAGACGGAATCTCTACCTTACTGAAGTCTCAGGAAGAGGTACCTGTCTCTTTTTTTTGTTAGACAGTCTGCTTTCTGAAGGGCCTTTGGAAAAGTGCAGCCCTGCTGTGTGGTGGTGTAAAACTGGAGCCTTGGTCCAACGCAAGTGTAGTAATAACACCACTACTGAGGGGCTGAGGCACAATAACGTGTTCCCTAGCAAAATGGAGTTTGCCCTGTGCCTCAGTGGGCTCAGGCAGCTTCCATTGCACTGTCCTGAAGCCCAGCTTGTCCCTTGTAAGAGGCTAAACGTGGAGAATCACCATGAGATTTCACATGCTAATGAGCCTATCTCAACATTATACAAACTGTGGTGGAAGGGAGTAATGTAATTCCTGCTTCGTGCATCCTACACCACATAGCAACAGCCAGAGCAGATGTTCTAGCAATGCCATGACAACATTAGCCTCCTCAGGACACATGCATCCTCTACCGAATTTGAGACACACTTGCTCCTTTGAGTCCCAGGGACGTGCTAAGGGCTGGGGGTTCCCCATCGAGAGGCCACATTGGATGGCCACCAGTCCCTGCATCTGCTCCAGGGTCAGGTCTTCTCTCCCCATGCCAACACAGAGTGAGCCAAAAGTTGGCAGAGAGGATGAGCCAGGAGCCAGTGGCACCTGTCCACAAGCAGCCACAGACCTGCCTTTCCTGGGGCTCCTTGGGCCACATAGCAGTCTCCTCCATTCTCATATGACCATGAGAAACCAAAAGCAGTGTCCTCACCCTTTTGGGACACTTCCCAGTTCTTAATTAATTACTTGATCCCCCTTCTGCTTCCAGGGCGGGGGTCACCTGAGGTGCCCTTCTCCTTACAAAGAGGAAGGAGCAGTGCCATTGATGCAGAGCAGCTCAGTGATCACTCCAGAGCTGCCCCAGAGGAATGTCCTAGGTAGGTGTTGCATTTTTAGCTTTAAAAACTCCTGAAAGTTTCTGCTAGGGAGTGTAACACAAGGAATTGGTTGCCCTTTTAAAAATTATTACCACCTCAAACGTCCTTTAAAATCTAGTATCAATTTTCAGGTCAAAATGTCAGTGGTTTAACCCAGGTAGTATCACAGAACAAAAAAAAAGAGCAAAACATACTTACCTGGGATTTGGAGCAGTTCCATTGCCAGGAGTTCCATTACCAGGCTCCAGGCTTTGTGCTGAAGACTCCTTCATGGCACAATAGATAGCGGCAGCATAAAGTAAAATTTACCTGACCTATCTCTTCTCCTTCCAGGTCAGAGAGTGCTTCTACTGACGTTAAGGAGAAATTTTAATGTATTTACAGTACTCACCAATTCATTAATTACTTAAAGTTGTGTTTTATTGAACATCAAGTACTTTCTATCAAGCAAATAAAAACATTAGTGCGACCATTACCTTGAAAAATGCTGTGATATGGTTCATTTGAATAATTTTAAGCTGTCACCACTTGCTAAAAAGAGCCAAATGACCACATTTATAGTATAAACAATCCTAAATTACAGTTAATATAGTTTTTGCAACAGCACTTCTCAGAAAAGTGACTGCACATTTATGGAAGTTTATAGAAGGGTTTATCTTCATTTTAAAAATGCTGAAATTGAAAATGTCCACATTTGCTTGCACAATATTTCTTGGGAATATTTCAGATTCTTCAGCTACTCTTCATTCAGGCTCTTTCTGAAATCTACAAAAGTCTAGAGCAAGTCACAAATGCTGTATACCACCTCTGTATATGTAATATATCAGAAGAGGATTTTCTGTAGAAACAGAGAGCATGTGAACCGGGGCTGGATTGAGCAGACAGAATGAAGGTAAATAAACCAAATGAAATGTGTCATTTGCCACAGTGGAAACTCTAAGTGTGCATTTGTTCATTTTTAATTATACAGATAGTGAAATTATGCCATTCAGCAGAGACAAATTAGGCTTCAGATGGAAAGCATAATTTAGGTCAAGCAAGTAGCTGAAGGACAAAATTGATATAATTAAATATTGCCATTTGCATTCTTAAGACTCTGGTCTACAGGACCTGGATTGAGATCCTACCCAGGCAGGAGCAAAGCACAGCATTTTTCCTGAATAGCTGTGTGGGAAAGGTTTTCAGATTCCTCCAGAAGCAGTGGCAGTCTTTGATGTGACGTCCTCGTGCACAGCACCGCAGGCTGTTTTACACTCTGAACGCTGCAAAACGCCAGTGTCCTGTTCTGTGGCAAGTAAGCACAGCTACAGAAATGCTCAAGGTAGAACACTGGTTTCTTTCAGCATATTCTGCCAACAAGATCAGTGTTAGGGGATGGTCATTCAAAACTTCAGCGTTGAAAACAATGTCAAATCACTCCTAATTATGTTAATCTAAAAAGGAAATACATGTGAAGATATAATTATGTGATGATTTCAGTTAAAAACTATTTTGATTTTTGGTGAGTTCTAAAATTATTTTTTAATGATTGTTTTTTTTGCTTGTCCCTCAGTCTGGCAGAAAGACAATACATTGTCTCTTCAGAATGACGAGGGCTGATGTGTATTTTTTAAAGTTAGCTTTCAAAATTTCCCTTGCAATTAATAGGCTGGCGGCAACAGCTTCCTTCCTACTCAGTGCTTTACGCCACATTCACCCTTCCCACAAATGCAATTAAACATGGATTGCCACAGACTCACTGGAATTGTCCAGAGAATTGCAGTCTGAGACCACAGCCTGCTCAGTATCAGTTCTGTCTTCCGGTCCAATCCTTTGCTTATGAAACTCAGTATGCGTTTGTCTCGTGGCTTAGGATATTGTTCTGAAGCAAATGCATCACCCTGGAAAACAAATG
>VZTU01007735.1:58660-118729 GCA_013400835.1 Zapornia atra | reverse complement strand
AAAAAAAAGAGATGTAGCAACTGCAGCATCAGCCGTGCTGTAAATGTCTCCTTCCATACTTCGGCCTGGTCTGAGTATCTGGATTCTCAATGTGGTAACGTGGCGAAGGGGCAGGGGATAGCAGACTGCTTCACCGCAGACATGACTGTTCCCTCCCAGGGAAAATCATCCCGGCTTTGAAATACACACCAGATTTCTTCACTGACACAGAGTCATGTCCATTCCAGTCATTATTAGGCAACGGAACTGCAAGGTAATCATTTACTAGACTTTTAATACTGCTGCTGACAGCTAGAATGCCTTTTCACCTCTTTGCCAACCGTAGCGAGTGCCTCCTCCTGATCCTGGCTGGCTGTACGGCACGTCCCCTCGCTCAACAGCGTGCCACCAACACATTGCAACACTCGGGCCCGGTGCCTGGAGCGCATCGTGGTTTCCTCTCTCCCAGCCACTGCCGCCCTTGTGAGAGCTGCTGCCCAGCGGTGGTGGAGGCGAAGGTGGGGGTTTTTGCAGCGAAACCCGCCAGGCAGACCGGGCCGTTTGCAGCGCAGGGCCCGAGGCCAAGGCTCCCCGCGGTCCTTGTGCGCTCCCAGCCGCCGCCCGCACCGGCGGCGCCGGGCGCGCAGCCCTCTCCCCGCACAAGCGGTTCCTCCCCGCCCCGCACAAGCGCGCCTCAGTACGAAACCCTTTTCTTTATTCTCTAACAAATCACCACTCTGCTTTCAANCCCCCCCCCACCGCCGCCCGGCCGCGGGCGCGGACCCCGGCCCCGGCCGCTGTGTTACAGTGACTCCAAGCGGATTTGCGGAGCTACTGCCGTGCCCGAGAAAGGCAGCTTTATTTTGGGTCAGTTTAATAAAACCTCCTGAGCCTCCTGAAGCTCGCGCACTGCATCACCCGGTGAGCAGTACCGCTGGTTTCGCCGATCCTCACTGCCCCGAAGCAGGCTGGCAATGTGCCTGCCTGCCACAGGATCCTTAGATGCAGAACGTATCTCTGTGTGTGTACAGATACTGACGCAGGTCTGAAATCTGGGCATGCAGACCTTCAGGCGCATCTGTCTCCGTTGCCTGGTGGCCCTCCTGGCCATGGGAGGAGGTAGGCACAGGTACGAACTCATCCGGGCTGTGGGATGAGGGAAATGCCCCAAATACTCCTCAGCAACTAGCAGCGAGTTGTTTAAGAATTTGCTCCTGTAACTCATCTAGGTATTTCCTTGCTGAGATGAATGGCCTGTGCACCCTCCCTACAGATGTTACTGTAGTATCTCAGCTATTTCTCCTGGATAATTTTTGCTCCAGGGTCTCATATATCATTATAGAAGATGCCCACAGATTAAAGCAGAAAGGAATACCCCTCATAGCTACCTCTAAGGGGAAACTCAGGTACTTCTCCATATCACGTATTGAATAAATTTGTTATCATAAACAGACACACAAAACCTTTTTTTTTTGCCTCAAAAAGGCTTCTTTGGGCACTGCCAATAAAGTATTTATAGACAGGCTGAACTTTTGGAAGCATTTATTATGGTCCCTGCAGCCTGATGAGGTTTGCACATGCTCTTAGCCCCAGGAGAAGGGTATTACTCACCTAGCAAGCACTGCCGCCACCAATATTTGTTAATGAAACTGCACGTGTTTCTGTTAGGCAGCTGCCTGCCACCCTTTCATAGGCCAGCACCCACCTCTAGGTCTGCAGAACAGAGTTTGCTAAGGGGAACATACATCTGGCAGCAGGAGGTCCCACTAGGGCTGCAGGCAGCACCATCAGCAGTGAGCTGCTCCTACCCAGCCTAGGGTGCTGGGGAAGCTCTGGAGGCAGGGACAATGCTTCCTTCCCTGCAGGTCCCAGTCCACCCACGGCTGCCATCACGACGACAGTGCCAGCCGCCAAAATCCTCTCCGACATGCTGATACCATGGGTTAAGCAGAAGTAAGTGGTGCATCCGCTTTCTCTGTCATTTGCATGCTCGTGCAAAACAAGCGTGAATGATTTCATGGGCCTGGAAAATTCTGACACTGCAGTGCTTTACCTTCATGGGTGTGAAATACACCTCCTAACAAGTGTCCTGTCCAGCCCAGAATAACAGCCATGGTCCCAAGTCCGGGCTTCTTTGGGTTTTTGCTTACAACCATGTTTCAGGAAGAATTTCAGGCACAATGAACATCCACCTGCAGATCTCCCAAGGTAAGAGCCAGCCCGTGTCTCCAGCAAACTGTCAGCACCCAATAAAAAGGCTAAACCATTCCGCAGAGCCCAGCTTGAGTCATTTAAAAACGAAAACAACACTGCTCCATAGCGAGGAGCTATTATTAGACAAATCCTCAGGGGCAAACTCGGTTGCGGTTGGTCAGTCATTTAAATATTCCTATTCGGCTGCCTCCATGCTGTCCAGGACATGAAGCAAATGAAGCCTGGCTGTTACCCAGATGATCCACGATGTTGTGACCAGATGGAACTTCGCTTACAACATGTGTAGGTGCCTGCTGGACAATAAACAGGCTTTTGCTGTCTTTTGCTCTGATGAACTCTAGGGAGTTACTGGCAGGTTAAAACAATCACGGCCCCCAAAAGATTTATTTTATTTTATTTTAATTTATGCCAGATGAGCTGAACAACAACAACAACAAAAAAGGTTAAATGGATGTTTATTTTTTGTATTAGAGCTGATTTCTGGTTTTGCCACTTAGCTCAGGATTGGAAAAGAAAAACAGCTGTATTCATGCCCACATGCTTATTTTTTTTTCTCTTTATAGTTGCAAACACAGTTTACAGATAAAAGAATAGTTATTTATAACCTCATTTCCATTCATGCACACACGAGTGCCCCCCCTCCCCATCCCCTATGACTGCATGACTGGCCATCCTCCCTTCCAATAGCTTTCGAATTAATTGAACAACTTCAATTAAATGCCATCTGAATTCTGACAGATATCATGACAATAAAAAGCCAGAGAGAGAAGGAACAGAGTCTAGCTCCTGCTGAAAGGAAAGGTGCAGTGCAGACTCAACCCTTGCTACCCATCAGAAATTGGAAGAAAGGGAGAGCCATGCACACATGCACATTCACATTCTGACTGTTCTACTGGGTGTAGACTGGAAGTACTGGGTGGAGGTCAAAGCTTATGCAGTAACCTCAGTTGTTCTGTGCACCCTCAGCTTTTGTACTCGGCAATGAAATCTCTGGCTGCTGTCAACAGAAGAGCCAGAACCAAACAGCCCTTAAACAAAACTTCCTCATGCATGACAAAGTATGCAAAAGCTGATCCCAACACCCACACTTGAAATGGAACTTTAAAGGAAAGTTTTCTGATCACCCCTCACTCAGATGTAATCCCCAGCTCCAGAAGCTGAACAACGATGGGTTGTATGAGCACACCCAATTCGCTCCTAGAGAAATTCAGTGTGAAAGCTCTGTTGAAGCTGGCACTAATATGTCCAGCTTTATGTTGTAGGGAACACCCATCAGATCTGTTCCAGCAGCTCAGCCGTGCAGGGAGCAACATCCAGATGAGAAGTCCTAATGAACAGCTGGCAATTTTTTCAAATACTTCGTCTGGCTCTCAAACAATTTCATAGCAACATCCCTGCAAGAACAGAAATCTCTGTGGCTTTCACAGGAGATAAGATGGAAACAGGTACTGCTCAGTATCAATCACGTTCTTTTCCTGTAGTGCCACACAAAGGATATGTTGCTTTCTGGAAATGCTACATTTGTGCTGGAACAATATGAAAGAAATCACAGTTACCAGAGCACAAGAACTTGGCAGCCTATGCCTTTTAGTGAAGCTATTCTGATGTTAAATGTGTTGGGTGTCTTCATCAATCTCATTTCCATGTTTTCCTGGTGTTGAACTGTACTTATCCTGCTAGTACTAATTTTTCTGCTCTTCCTCAAAAAAAAAAGAGAAAGAACTATCATGTGTTTGTGAAGTTGAGGAAGAACAACTTTCAAAGAGAGTCATTTGCGTGGTACATCTGTGTTTTCATTTCCTAGAGCCAGAAGGAGAAGCACAGGTCACAGGAAAAACTTAAGCAAGAGCTGGAGCTTTTTTTACTTGAGCAAACAACCTCTATAGGCGGACTGAACTTCGTGTTGCTATGGGTAGTTGGTGCCAGAATGCCGCCACAGAAAAAGGAAGTGTGCGGATGTGAGGGCTGTGCTAGGGTTTCCTAAGGAACACAGCTTCGGTGGGTGCCTGATCATGAGGAAGGGGGGAAAGGTTTGTATTTTATCCTAGTAAATAAGAAATGGTGGAATAGTAGAAACTAGTTTCTAAAACCAGAGAAATCCTGGCTCAGAGTTGTTTCCATGAATATGGAAATCCATAGTTTAATCCAGAGGGTTAAACTATTCCAGACAAGTGAACATCCAGGGAGAATGCTCATTGGAAATGCTCTTGCCATTTGGAAGCAGAGAAAAAGCTTCAAGACAATCAGCCCTGGAAAGGCAAAAAGACACACGGGGAAGAGGTATGCCAAGATGAAATTACCTGTCTCATGGCTGTGATGCTATTCACTCTCTATTGGACATAGTTTTGCAGTACCAGACACTTGACTTAAGTGAGCGGTACAGTCATTGTGTGTGGCAGTGATGAGCACCATATCCACAGCCCAGTCATACCTCACCAGCTTTCTGAAGCAATTTCTGATCCAACTCCAGCGACAAGTCATGCCTTCTTAAGTCTGGGTGAGCATAACTCCACTCTCAGTTCTGTGGGGTAGGATCTTATGGGAAGGAAAGGTGATGGGAGAGCTCCGGCAGGCTTTTGGAAACTGATAGGAACTAGTATGAACTTTGGAGATCTGGGCTTGTAAGCCAGGAGGAGACATGGAGGCTTTGGTGGGCTATGAATAAAGGTATCTCCCTATTTCTCCTGGTCTCTCACAAACCCCTCATCCTCCCAGCTTATCTGACCCCTGGCTCTCTTTCCTGCCTTATGTCTATAATGATACGGGTCACTCATATAAATAATTACAGTTGTTGCTTCAAAATTGATCACCTTACAGATAAACAACACCTGAGAAGACAATTTTCAAGGCAAGCTATAGTGTCTCTAAGAGTTTCACTGGACCAATTGACATAAATGGACCTCAGAGGCCACTGAGCTGAAGACAGGTGGCCATTCCCACCCCTGGCTCTGATCCCGGCTATGCTGAGAAGCTCAAGACTTTAGCTGAGGTCTGGCAAGGAAAGGGGAATATGCACGGATACTGTTGCTCCTGATGTCATCTCTGAATTTTTCTGACACTGAATACTATCTCCAAAACATGATCTCACCTCCTGACTGCCACCTCTTGTTTGTTATCCAGGACTTGCATCTGCTCAAGTACTTTCCAGCTTTCCTCTGACACTTGCTTTGCTCTTCTGTTTAAATGGCATCCTGAAAGCACGCGATGCTCACTGGAGGAGTGAAAGGCAGAACCAGAAACTGACTGACTTACATTCATGAATCTAGATGAAAATCTTTAATGCTGCCAGGGCTGCAGGTCACCAGGCATTCATTGCCTCACAGACAGGTTTGGCCGCAGTAATTGTTTCTGAAACCTTTTTGTTGCAGATATAGTAGGTTTGTACGGCAAAAAAAGTGCACTGTGTAATACAGACAGATCAGGAAAATAAGATGAGAAAGCAGTGCTATTGCTGAATTACTGAATATTAGAAAATGCCATCTGAAATAGTTGTATGAAACAAGGGACTGGAAAGTGACAACGGCAACAGAACAGCAAATGACTTTGTGTAGTTAGAATACAGTGAAGTTCCTGTTCATGAACTGCAAGTATGGCTTCACTCATTAGCTCCAGATACATAGATAATTTCAAAGCATGCATATTTACAAATTAACCATTCAAACACTACATGCAAGAAAAAATAGACTGCTGTGGGTTGAAACATACCTCGCTGACTATGCCTGTTCTGTATTTGGTAGCAACGCTGGAAGGCAGGTTCAACTGCATGTCCCAGGTGCTACAAGCTGGTTGAAAAGGCTGCTTCACTTCAGCGGGAGCATGCTCAGGCTGTGCAGCTACCTATGGTGCTTTGCACCTCATCACATCAGATCTTTCCTAACCAACACTATTTAGCACCATCACCAGTCTGTCCATGCTGCAGAAGGCTGCACTTGTGAGGCCACAATCCACTCAGAGTCATCACTGGACAGGCAGGCATCCAGGCCAGCTGCCTCCTCCGTGCCCTCAGGCAGAGACCCACGTCCTTGGAGGAGGTGGGCAAAGCAACTCCTTATTTCCTGGCCCAGCCCATGCAGCACCAGGGAACCACCCCAGCCACTCCATTGTGGGAAAACACTCTACTCATTGTGGATACTCTACTCTGCCCTGGTCAGGCCCCACCTGGAATATTATATCCAGTTCTGGGCTCCCTGGTATAAAACAGACAGGGATCTCCTGGACAGAGTCCAGAGGAGGGCTATGAAGATGATTAAAGGAGTGGAGCATCTCCCCTATGAGGAAAAGCTGGATGAACTGGGGGTGTTCAGCCTTGAGAAAAGAAGACTGAGAGGGGATCTGATTAATGTTTATAAATATCTCAAGTGTGGGACACAGGGGGAAATGGCCAGCCTCTTTCAGTGGTCTGTGGGGACAGGAGAAGGGGCAATGGCCTCAAGTTGGAGCACAGGAAGTTCCGCACCAACATGCGGAAGAACTTTTACACAGTGAGGGTGACAGAGCCCTGGAATAGGCTGCCCAGGGGTTGTGGAGTCTCCTTCTCTGGAGATATTCAAGACTCTTCTGGGCATTGGACTCGATGATCTCTTGAGGTCCCTTCCAACCCCTACGATTATGTGATTCTGTGAACCCCCTGCTCCGTGGGCCTCTAGGGAGTCACCACCACCCAGTTTTGGACAAGGATATAATCATGTAGCCTGCAATAGGCTATTGCTATTGCTAGCAGAAGGGCCTTTTTCTTATTTTTCTAATTCACAATCTGTCCATAGCTAATAGTTTTAAATCTTATTTATCTTTCCCTGGTACTGCTGTGGTTTTGCATATCTAAAACAACACGTGAGAAGTGCGGGTTTGGTATGGTATCAGAGGCCATGAGAAGGGGAGACACGGGATGCAGTACAGAGGAGTGCAGCCGTGGGATTATAAGTGACAGGGCACAGGCCTGGCACTGGAGATCCCACAGGTACAAACAATTTACCAACAGCTAGTTTAAGAAATGCAGATCTGGAGTGAGGAAGCAGAAACCAATTATCATGAACATCATAATTCCCCAGCGAAGGACTCCAGATGCTGACACCTGCTCCACCACCTGCAGAGTCAAATCACTAGCCCTAGGAGGCAGAGGAGCAGGGGAAGGGTGAGCAAACATCAGGAAAGGTGGCAGTAACAAAGAAGTGATTCTAACTGTGTTATCATTATCGATACTTTTTCTGCAAGAGCATATTATTTCCCTTTCTGTAATAGTTACTAATAATTCTTGGATTAGACTGCAGAGATTTGATTTATACTAACAATGAATTATTTGCTTTATACACAAGGCAAATTTCACCTCTGCACGTAAACTAGAGGTCGTGGGTGACAAGGGAGCCCAGCACACTTTGGTGGGACCAGGACAGTTTGTCATATCTGATAGAGTACAGGAGATGAGAGGCAATTTTGGCACCTGGCACCGTAAGCAGTGATGGTACATCCTTTAGAGTGGTGCCTCCCTGGGCAGTCACCCCCTCCCAGAGGCTGATCACACCCAGCTCCTCTCACTCTATGAGAAGAGATTTGGAGAACAAAATCCAGTCGGGGCAGCTGTGTCAGGAGCAAACTGGGCCATCAATATCCCTTCAACGCAGTTCCCCCAGCTGTGCAAGGGATGCACATGGCATTCATAGCCTCTGAGGTCATTGTGCTAGCAGAAAAAGGGATCTCTGGCCAGGTTTCACTGAACATCGGGTCCATTTAATGGACTTACTATCAACAGCTGTGAGCAAGTACACAGTGCCTGTTTGTGCTGTGGTTCCAGGGTACCTGAGTAGAGAAAGAGCTAGTGTCATTTTCTGCAGACAGGCATGTCAGCAGCCTCAGGTTACCAGTCTCTATCTTAGTTAAAATGCCCCATAATCTGCTGCCTGAGTCTTGCAGGCCTGCCTAAACAACTCTGGGCCACACAGTCAACTTAATCAGGTGTTGAACTCCTGTTAGGCAGTGACAGGCATATGTTTGGTCTGCTAACAGCCTTGAGGGACAGGCATGACACTAGCATTTCCAAAGTTGTTAATGTTTTCCACTGTTTCTGCAGAGCTAACATGAGGACAAGGTCTCCTAAGCTACTTTCCCACAGTCCTGGGCAGCAAGGCACAGCTCCCAGCAGAAAGTGTATAGAAGGTACGCTTACATGGCATGAAAGCAAGGCGCATCATGGCAGTGATCTAAACCACCTGGGATGATTTGACTAACATCAGCAAGCATCTCTCCACTGCATAGCATCCCTCCCTGTCTCCACTGCAACTGCTGTTTCTCTAAGAGCAAATGGAAGAGAAAACATGAACACACAAAACCCCAACAATAAACAGGAAGATTATCTCCAGCTCTTTATATCCCGGCTTCAAACCAACCAAAACCAAAATAAACAAGTTATGATACATTACTGCAAATAAACATGATTTTGTCAGGAAAATAACTTGCTTTCTCATCAGTTTTCCTTCCTACTAGAAGCCATTGGCATTCAAAGTTCAGCAGGCTGGGTCAAAACCAGGCAGCAAAACACAGCACTACCAGGGGCAAGACATGGATTTTATGAAATGTCTGAGGGTTCTTTTGTTTTTCTCATATCCTGTAGCATGTAATGTCAGCTTGTTTAGGAACAGGGGCTCTCTTCTATTTTTACAGTTCCACAGATAACATCGAAAAAGGATTTCAAAACTGTTTCAGGGAAGTTGTAGTTGAAACATTCTGTATCATGGAGCACTCTTGCACAACGTGAGCCTTCTTCATCCTCTGACCAGCCATAGTTGGTGATTTTTGCAGACTATCTTATCCACTTTTGACCAATTGAATATCCAAAGGGACTATCGTGATTACCTAGTCCACCTTTGTGTACAGTGTAATCACTTCTTAATTTCTGCATTATACTTCTGAGTTTCTGCATTAATCCTAGTGATATCTATATCTCAAAAGACAAGTCAGGAAGCACACCTTAAGTGGACAGAAGCCTTACGCATGGCTCTTTTGTGAATTCAAATAAGCCCCAGGGTTAAGGAAGGAGTAAGCCCCTTTGAAATCATATACAGGAAAGCATATCCTACAAACCTTTTAAATGACAAGGGGGACCAAATGCGTATAAAAGACCAGGATGCAGTTGGAGAATACTTGATTTCTCTTCCACAGACTTCATATTCACTACACAGGTACTTAAAATCAAAAGATTTCTCTTCCCTTGGACACACCAGTTCGCCCGTTCCAGCCAGGAGACGTTGTTTACCTATGGACCTCGAAAGACGAACCACTAAAAGAGAAATGGAAAGGACCCTATACTGTGCTGTTGAAGACTTACACTGTGGGCAAAGTAAAGGGAGGTAATTCCTGGATTCATTATGCATGGGTAAAAAGGGCACCAAAGCCTGATGAAGATGAATGGACCTCTGCAATGAATGGAGAAATCAATGAACTGTACCTGAGAAGCAAGACTTGCCCAAGTAGAGGTTAAGTGCCCAGAAAGCCAATTGGTTTTGTATTTATGATTAATATTTTTTTCACCTATTGTTTTGTTGTTTGTATATAAAACTAAATTTCTCTTCTACAGGGATAATTATAGAACCTCCTCAGAAAGTGTAATTAATTTAACTCTGCTGAAACCGTAAATATTATAATAGTACATTCAGGGTTAGCTGTCTATAAAGGACAATTGTAGTTATAATGAAAAGAGTGAGACATAAGACCTGTGAGAAGAGATCTCATAGTCTCAAAAGGGGAAAAATGATTCCTATAAAGCAGAATTATCCACTTTACTGGGACAGAAGCGTGTTTGGGTTGGTGCCCAGACTCTGTTTAGCTTAGGGTTAAATGTCGTAGCGACTGTACCGCTACAGAAGAGCCCAAGGCTGATAAAAAGCTGCTGTGCTAACAAGTATCCTTGGAGAAGAGCTGACAGACTGATAGAGAGGAGACACCCTGACCCAGAAGGTGCCAAGAACTGGGGGGTTACCAGAAAGGCCCCGAGTCAACCAAAACTGGCAGTGACTTGGGGAAGGGAAAGGTGGTGGTGGGAGTTCATGACCACCCACATGATTAAAGAACTATGCAAACCCCCCCACACACCTTCAAGGATCATTTAAATACACTTGACCAACAGTAGATGATGCGGTAATTACAAACCACTTACTGTAAATTTAGGTGGGTTCTTCTAATCCTGTAAGGAGACAAATCTGTTGAGGATGGTGTGTGGGGTGTGCTGGCTTTGTGGAACTACCACCGAGCCCCCATCTCTGTGCAGACGTGGAATAAATCAGATGCCTCTGCTCTGTGTGTGTATTGGGGTGCTGCACGCCGGGTAAGGATCCTGCTTTTGGGACAACACAAGAACTTCTGTTACACTACGGCATATTTTCTAGAAAAATGCTTGGTGTTCATTTAATATCAAATGCTAAAGTTCCCTGCATAATTTGTTGTGAAGGGACATACTGTTACAAAATATATAAACACCTTTTTTGCACCGCATCTGTCTACAGTGTTTCCCCTAGACAGAAGAACTACCAGAAACTTCTCCCACATCCAGGGGAGACCACAATTTGCCTTCTGTCAGATGAACTGTAGTGACTGACTTGCTTTGGTTTCTTTTTACCAGGAAAAAATTCCAGATCTCAAATTATTCTTTTCTGAGTGCTCTGCAATTTATAAGCAATCCAGGCACTGTAAATAGTCACAACATTGAAGAATCTACCCTAATTATTTTATCTATTGTTATAACATAGCATGCCTTCTATTTTTGTCTGGTGTTCTTCTGCATACACATTCCAGAGTTAGATCAGCTCTCTGACATACCGCTTTCTATTGGGAGCTTGTAAAAATATGGCATCCTCAGTAAAACCAAATGTCCATCCAGTCCTTATCCTCCCAGTGGCATTTAGGATAGGGTACAGAGATGCTCAGAATAGGGTATGTGCACTTATTTGGTACAGGGCACATACAGGGAGATCCTCTCCATACAGCACCAGCCAGTATCTGGGAAAGTACCTCACTAGCCAACTCAACAGCGCTTTCCACACCGGTCCATTACCAGCATGTTTTTCACCCGCAACTTGATACATACCTTGCCAACTGTGCTTGATACTGTTACTTTAAACAGCATGCCCCACATGTTCCTCATAAACTTGCTGTCCTTCCAAAGTCAGGGTTGGTCAGAGAGGAAGTGCTTTTTCAGTATTTTCTTTCCTAAATTTGAGTTTCCCCCCTCCCACCTAAAATAAAGGTATACAGACATTTGGGTATAATTTTGCTAGAAGTAGTACAGAGTACAAAGAAGTAGTACAAAAACCTCACCACAATCATTTGCCCCAAACCATAAATTCAATGATAACACTTCTAGATTTTCCTAAATGCAAACTGCATCCAGCTGATGGCCTCAGTCTGTTCCCATAAAAAGTTTCATTTTGACTTTGGATAGGACAGATGTAACTAAAGCTAAAGAGAAGTTAGTGAGGAGAAAAGTCAGACCTGCAAAGGTCATTTTGATCTCTGAGTGCTCGCTGGCAGGATGGAAGACCTATGAATTTACCTGCTGACTGTTTACTGCTCTCCTATAGAATTACCCTTATGTATGTTAATAAAACTCTACCTACACAAAACAGCAAGCAAGTGATATGGACTAAAAATAAAGCAAGCTTTCTGTAATCTCAGCCAAACATATTTACCTTCAGAAGACCATATAGATGGGATCTTACTAGTCTGCCAGACCCTGTTTTGAGAATAGAAACTATTTGTTGAAAATGTTTATATGCCATTCGAGCAATGACACTGTACTCAGTCTACTTAAATGTGATGTAAAGCCCCTCATGTTAGATTAAACAGCCCTTCAGTGCTTAATTTGCAGATTTTACAATGTTAAAAATGCATATTAGAGAAGTAGCTACATCTCCTGCATGTGTGGTTTTAATGCAAACTTCAAGGGCATCTGGGCATAGACAGAAACATAATTCAGTGGTTTTTGCACTGCCTTTCAAACACAGGTGAGTTTTCTTCTGCAGTTATTGTACGACATGCATGCTAAGAATAGCACCTATTAGTTCCTCTCATTAAAAAGATGGAAAACCAAGGAAATGCTGGAAGATGTAACTCGTAAAAAGTCACTTCCCAAGGCCAGCAGCAGGATCAGAAATGGACCAGAAATGGACTAAGTCTTAGGTCAGTGCTTCCCTTCTTTTTTGCTACCTCCTTTAGTCTCTATATCAGGCTGTTTCTTCTCTACCCAGGCATATTTTCAATGGTACAACACTACAACTCCAGCTGTTAATACTCCCCGAGTCCCACGTGAAGCATGACAAACAGCTCTCCAGCTCGATCCTACAGATGCCTCTGGGGGCACAGGATGATAATGGAGAAAACCACATAATGATGTGCTCAGGCAGTCACTCTCAGCAGCAGCAGATTTCATGGCAGGGCTTACGAGTCCTTCTAAGACTACAGGGAACAGACCACTGCAACACAATCTTTCATGGTAATGCATGAGGACGGGGGGGTTAATTCATGGGGTCTGAGTGCTGAGAAGGGAGACAGTTTCCACTTCCCTGTGCACTTCTATCTAGTTGTGTGTGGCTGTTTGACAAAATGGCCTTGAACGAATGGCTGTAGAAGAAAAGCAGCCCCAGCAAAAGAGTTGCAGGTGGGGGAAAGATGCTCCAGCTGTAGTTTCACAAACCAGTTATGTCCTCCCAGCCCTGACACTCCTTAGTGCAGGTACGTCTGAACACCTACAACAGGAGATTAAAAGGAAATGTGCTTCAGATGGCACCCCCCAACTGGGGAGTACTGTGCTTGTCATGAATGCTGGGCTAGCTGCTCCAGTCTCGCTCCTGAAGGCTTTCCCAAATGTGCCTTCACAGGAGTCAGGCCTTGGGCAGCTCCCACAGGCTTACTGTAGCCAACAATGGATAATAAAAGAGGGGCTTAAATTCCACTTTCTCTTCCTGCAAGACATGAACCTCTGACACAGCTGTTCAGAGGGGCTTGCTGTCCATTTCTGCAGATTAAAGCATTATTTATTTTTTCATCTAAAGCTGCAAAGCATGCGATACTCAAGTATGAAACCAACAAAAAGGTCCGTGGGTCTTTTCCTTGAAATTTTCTTACCATAGTGTGGCTGGCATTGCTCACCTACAGGGAAAAAGCCTGCAACCAATCACAAAAAAAAACAAACCCAACAATCAAAAAAACCCTGTGTTGCTCCCAATGTTACCTCTCTTTTTACGGGTCATACCGGCAAGTTAGCTTTTTCACCGACACATTTGGGCAGCTCTTGAAACCCCCATAAAAGTTTCTATTTTGGTGAAGTATATTAGTCAACACACTGCCAGCTGTTTTCATGTTATTCTTCTGAAACAGTGTCCCTAAGGCTGGGAGGGGCGTTATTGTCTTAGTAATCCTTGTTGGTTTGCTAGCAGACTCTTTGCAGCTTCCTCTGACTTAATTCTGTTTGTCTTGAAGAGTGCACATAAGCCTGGCAGCCGCTGCTTGCAAAAGCTAAGAGGAAAACTGACTCATTCATCAAGCTCGTAAGGAAAGGATGCTGACAGTTTGCCCAGTCATCACAATGGCCACGCAGAGTCACGTAGGAAAACAGAGGGGCCCCCTCTCCCCAGCCAACCACTCCTGTGGTTTTATGTGTCACGTTCACGTCGCAAAGCCTTTGCTACCATCAGGTTATGGGGAGCATTTTGTCTGCAAACTGGATCACTCAGCCACATGTTCAGGCAGAAAAAGAAGAACAGTTTTTATGTTCATTTTCCTCTGCAAATACATGGTTAGTCTGTGTGCCAGTTTTAATCATTAAATCCTACAGGCTTGCCTCCCTTTCCCGGGAACAAACGTTGAGACCACAGCTTAAGGGGCATCAATCACAACCACTCATTTAAATACCGGAGCAATTTAATCATCTACTTCATCATAGGTGATTAAATCTAATCATCTACTTTTTATGCTTTGAAACGTAACAGCAGCTACCATTCGTTTTTCGGCAAAGAGCTCAGTATTGTGAAGCGCCAGCATAAAGAATAACGCTCAGCTTCTTGGCTCCATTTTGCCAGCCAACTTTCTGATCTCTCAGAGCAGCATCAGACTGGGTAGCTGAGTGCTGTCATTTCCATCTCCAGAGGAAAAAAAAAACAAACCCACTTCCTCTTTGGCCAAAATCAAAGACTTGGCAACACAAAGAGTCCTCTGGGACTACAGCCCTGCCTTTAAAAACTAAGTGATTATTTCTGGCTCTCTTTCAGGCCCGCTCCACATTTTTGCAACCTACAGCTTTATTTGTGTCTGATCAGGCAAAGACAAATCCCTTCCCAGCCACAGCAGGCACAGCACAAATGCTTCATGCTCCTCTCATTGAAACTCTGCTGCATACGGTGCGTTGACGGCATGTCGAAGCTGAGTTTGCAGCACACGGTGAAACACCTCAGCACATGGTATGTTGCAAAAAAAAAAACAACCCACCCCAAAATTATCAAAAAAAACCAGGCACATTTTTGGCCTCCGCCCAGAAGCTAAAAATGTTAACAGAAAGGTCAGGAACTGTTTTGCAACCCAAAATTCCTGTTAAACTTCAGCCGTGGCCCCACATATTTGCACTTACAAAGACGATCCTTTGGGAATCTCTTATTGGGAACTTTTAGGCCACGGCTTAACATCTGAGTGAGTTTTCATTACACATCTTAACATTTATTAAATTCTGCTCAAAATGCATAGCATTAGGAGAAAAAGGGAGAAAATGAAAAAAGCATTTTTTCTTCTTACCATACTGTTGGTGTTTTGACACCAATATGAAAATAAAGACTTCATCCTTGATCTGCAAAGTAAAAGAAAAGTTCACATTTACTTTACATTAGCAAGACCCACTGTGCATGAAGGGCTGTGTCGCATCTTCATTGTCGATCTCACATCTGCTGCTATTTACTGAACATACTGTTATTCCTTTTGACTCTATCTTGTGGAGATTTACAGTGACTTTAGTTTCCTTTATGAGCAGAAATTGAGACTGAGTCATGGTTTCTTTCCCTATAGAACCTGAACATTGAAAGAAACAAAGAAGAAAAATGAAATGTCTTTTCTAATACCTTCAAGCTTTTTCCAAAGCACTGTTCTTCTCAAAACATTCCTGTTCTTTGTTTTACTCCCTACTATTCCTGAGCTCATAGTTTGAGGGGTTTTTTTTTCTACTTTTCCTTCCTCTTCTCCACATGCTTGAGTATTGTTTCTGCAGGGATATTTGCTCACAGCCACGTGTCCCTCGGTACCACGTTGACAAAGCCCAGCTTCTGACTTGCACAGTGGCCTGTGCTGGAGCAGTGGCTCCTGCCATTTCAGCTGTAAAAAGAGTGCATACATGTGTGCAAACAAAAATCTTTGGGCTGACCCAATTTCCTGTAAATACAGGTGGCACCTGTGGTGGGTTTTCATTTTATGATCTTTTTCTCCACCTTCCAGCTCTGTAAGACCCTGCTGAAAAAGATGCGAGGACCTAGCCTTTCCTGTGTAAGCTCATCACACATAGAATTATACTACACAGCAGGTCGAAGTTATGACATAAGGAATATACTTTTCTACTACATATTTTCAATAGAAGATAATTGATGGGGTAAAAAACCAAACTGGAACATTGTTATCTTTACCCAGTTGGACCTGAAGCTTTTCTATGACAGTACTATGACTCAGGCCACATTGGTTTTCCTTCAGTTTGTACTCAAAAAATAGCAATTGTGAAAATCACTGCAGAAATAAAGTTCAGATTGGAAAGAGAAAATCTAATCATTTTCTATCTCCTGGAGATCTGCCAATGTATACTCTGACCCTTGTGTAAGGGTAAGTGTTAGGAGAGTGTCTGCACCTTTAAGGGCATACAGTCAAGGATCTCCTTCAGTGAAGAAAAGGCATAGTAAGAAAAGGATGATGCTGTAAACAAGGCATATGGAGACAAAAATCTGCCAGATTTTTGGTTACAGAAGCAGTGATGGGAACCAAACCCAGACAATCACGGGAACTGATAAGGACAAGGTTGGGAAGGTTTATTCCAGGGAGGTTGCCTGATCAGTGACCTTGCCAGGGAAGGGAAGGGAAACTAAGGGCAAAAGTGGGGAACCAGAACCAAACAGACAGAGACACAGATCTGCCAAAACAATGACAAAACCTAACCACACTAATTGCTGGCTATCAAATAACCACTGGCACCACTTCAGGAAGATCAGCCAGGACTTTGCAATGTCTGGGGCTGTAAGACCTGTACCAGAAGGGATGTGGGAATGGGCAGAGCTGTACAAACTCCTGAGGGACATAGAGGAGAAGGGGCACAGGGCGGAACAACGAGGAGGGTAGGCAAAAAACGGTATAAAGGGGGCCTGGCAGCTGTAAAACATATCTGGTCACTGTGTTTGCCTGGCTGCGCCCTGCGCTTTTTCACCATAGTCACCACCATGTTCTGCGGTGGGCTGACCTCATCTAGATGCCAGGTGCCTACCAAGCTGCTTTATAATTCCCCCTCAGCAGGGCAGGAAGGGAAGAAAAATAAGATGGAAAAAACCTCTTGTGGATCAAGATAAAGGCAGTTTAATGAAACAAAAGGCTGCATGTGGAAGCAAAGGAACAGACCCCAAAGATTTATTCTGTACTTCCCACCAGCAGGCAATGTCTGGCCACTTCCCAGGAAGTAGGGCTTCAGTGCACATAGCAGCTGCAATGGAAGACAAACACTGTAAACAACAAACACACTCACTTCTTCCTTCCTCCTTCTTTCTCTCAGCTTTCTATTGTTGAGCACATGTCATATGGTGTGGACTATCCCTCTGGTCAGTTTGGGTCAGCTGTCCTGGCTGTGTCCCCTGCCAAGATCTTGCCCACCCCCAGGCTACTGGTGAGGGAGGGAGAAAATATCTGGGAATCAGCCTTGATGCTGTGCCTCCACTGCTCAGCAGTAGCCAAAACCCCAGTGTGTTACCAACACCTTGCTCGGTACCCATACACAGCACAGCACTGTGAGGGCTGCTGGGGGGAAGTTAACTCCATCTCAGCCAGTCCCAATACACCTTCACAGGGATGGGGGAGGTGACTGAGGGGCTCTGTGCTGATGGCTGAAGGAGGCATATGGGTGACAGCCTCAGTGTCTGATGCCAGCTGCTGGGGATGAGGGTCTATATCTCCCCCAAACTGGTTGTGGGGGGGATGTGTGTGTGTGCTCAGCAGCAAACTTTAAGCTGGACCAGACGGTGAGTAAGGGAACCTCATGTCTGGGGTATCAGGTGTGCAGGGGGTCAGTGCCACTATGCCTGGGGGCACTTGTGAACATGGGCTGTCTGTGGGATGAGTGAGCGAGTGTGGGGGTGTTTGCAGTGAGCCTCAAGCTGGGCCAGTCAGTGAGTGGAAGACCTGTGGAGTGGTTAAGGATGCTGCACAAGCAGAGAGGTCATGCTGGTGGTCAGGGGATTAGTGAATACATGTGTGCTTATGAGCCCAGTGAATGTGATGTGTGTGTCTGTTTGTGACCCTCCCCCTCTGCCAGCTCAAGAGGTGGGGACTTGGCTGGCTGTATTTTCTGAGTCTTACCTGTGGGTACTTTTGAAGGCAGTGCATTATCTGGGGATGCAGCCATTCTCTTAACATCCTTTTACACCTTGCTTCCCTTTCAGACAGCAGGAGGAATTAGGGACTTGTGCATCTGACTTGCAATTTTCTCGAGTTCATCTTCCCTTTTTATTTAGAGGATTGTTACAGAGAGGGTAGAAAATAACTACCCTAAGTGAGATCATGAGGAGAAGAATGATTGCTTTCCTACAACCCATTCTGATGCTTGTGAACCTGCACAGGTTTTTATGGATTCACATAGCCATATACTGAATACTTGTACTGAAACAAAGAAACTTGAAGGTGCATCTCTTATCTAAGATATCTGAAGGAATATCTTTTTTCTTCTGTGTTAGCTTCCATAAAAATAAATGCCTTGTATAAGAACAAAGAGTGGGATGTGATTACTTGGTGTGAACATGGGTAGTTTTGTCTTCAGTGCATCCACAGTGTAGGTTCAAAGATTTGCCTGAAAAACAATGTTGTGGTTTTGCCCCGGTGAGCAGCTGAGCCCCACAAAGCTGCTTGCTCACTCTCCCCCAGAGAGATGGGGGAGAAAGTCAGAAGTGTGGAACTGAAAAAAATAGTTTGTTGAGATAAAGACAGTTTAATAAGTAAAAAAAAAGCCACACGTGCAAGCAAAGCAAACCCAGGAATTGATTTCCCACTCCCCATGGGCAGGCAGGTGTTCAGTATCCCCAGGAAAGCAGGGCTCCTTCACACGTATAACAATGTGATTTGGGGAGACAAATGCCATCACTGACTGTCCCCCCCTCCTTTCCTCTTCCCCCACAGATGCCTTGAGGTGTACCATCTCCAGCATGGACTTATCCTTAGCCCACAACCCTTTCAAAGGTATACCTGCTGCAGCACAGGCACAACCACAGGGACAGACGCTGCGCGGCAGACCTGCTGCGGCCCAGGCATGAGCATGGCCACAGATGCTTTGGGGCGACCTGCTCCCACACGGACTCGTCACAGTCCCTTCAACTCCAGCGCGCGCAGGGGTGGCGGCCTGTCCCGTACAGCCGCACAGGAACAGCAGCAACGCCGTGGCCGTCTGCCAGCCCAGGCGCATCGCCATGGCTCTTATCAAAATGATCCCAGGCACCGCACAGTAAGATGATAAACAGTGCAGCAGTACAGCAAACGTGAAAACTAAAACCAGCCACTAACAAGTGCTAGGCTCTACTACACAGTAAGGCAAACAAGCCTCATGGCAAGCACAGCAGCCTGACAATTAATAGCTAAACAGCAGTTAATAGCTATATATTTGCTGTAGCGTGTTCCAATAAAATCTGCTGGTATTTTGAACCCTTTGAGTGCCACATTAGGTACCAAAAAGGACTGTTGTGTTTTAACCCAAGCCAGCAGCTAAGGCCCACGCAGCTGCTGACTTGCTATCCCTGTGGTGGGATTGGGGAGAAAATCAGATGAGTAAAAGTGAAAAAAAAAAATCATGGGTTGAGATAAAGACAGTTTAATAAGCAAAGGGAAAGCAGCATGCACAAGCATAGCAAAACCAGAAATTGATTCCCCACTCCCCATGGGCAGGCAGATGTTTAGCATCCCCAAGAAAGCAGGGCTCCGTCACACGTAACAGTTATTTGGGAAGGCAAATGCCATCACTCCAAACATTCCCTCCCCCCTTCCTCTTTCCCATATGTTGAGCATGATGTCATAGATATGGGATATTCTTTTCATCAGTTGGGGTTGGCTGTCCTGACTGTGTCTTCTCTGAGCTCCTTGTGCACCCCCAGCCTGCTCGCTGGTGGGATGGGGTGAGGAGCAGCACAGGGCTTGGCTCTGTGTCAGCACTGCAGCAATAAGAACATCTCTGTGTTAGCCACACTGTTTCCAGCACAAATCCAAAACACAGACCCATACTGGTTACTGCGAAGAAAATTAACTGTATCCCAGGCAAAACCGCACAGAAAGTGTTCTCTTTTGCTGCGGGAACAGAAAGGTGAGAGAATCAAATTCTGAAGTAGTGTCTGTGTGCGGTCAGCTGCTCTCCAGAAGGCTTTTCAAACCTGTTGTTCTATCTACAGAAGTTTGTTCTTCCTAATAAAATGCAGCAGAATGCAAGCGTCACAGTTTTGCCTACCACACCCTGGTACTGTTAACCCTGCGGCAGGCATACAGCCCTCTGTGCTCTCTGGCTTCCACCCTCTTTCTTGAAAACTGGTTATTAGCTCTGCAACTGGGCACTGGAAGTCTAGAGAAAAAGAGCTAAAAATCTATCTATACCTGTTCTGGGAAAAACCCTCTTTGTACGTTCCTGGCAGCTTTACACTTTTGATGGAGTGATTCTATCAGATTTTATATTCACACCCCATTTCAGAGATCCCCCTGCTTCCTGGCATGTGGGTGATTTTGAACCCCTTGGCTGTACGTGGCCCTCCTTCCAGTATCAAAAAAACCCACCACAAGTTTCCTGCTGTTTTCTAGCGAAAACATAAAGAACTGTAGAAAAGTGGGTGGGGTTTTTTCCCCCACAAAAATTCTGGAAAACAGAATTACACAAACAACTAATTGGTTAGTTAACTGCCCGTTTGTTGCCTATCATTAGGTTTTACTCATGTTCTGTGCAAGCCTGTCACTGTTTGGTCTCATGACTGGGAAAGTTAATTGATTTTCTCTTACAATGTCTAAAACATTATTGCCATCCTTGCTCTTAACAGCTAATTTCTTAGGCTGAAGTTGGATGTACGGATTAGCATACTAATCTTACTATGGTCCGTACTGTGGCAGTTCTTTGAACTGCCAAATCTGTGTGCAGCTCTGCTGGGCATTTTCTTTCAATGTGGTTACAAATGAACCCATGGCCAGCAGAAATAAGAAAGATTCCTGATGAAATCGAGTGGTTTGGGGGGGGTGTTTTCTTTTGTGTGTTTGGGTTTTTGGTTTGGGTTTTTTTTCCTTTCACCAGGTTTTATCCCCCCTGTGACAGTGCTGTTTTAAATTATTGACAGAAGATTGTTTTCTCTTATGGGGGCATGATCTAAAAAAACCTTAAAAAAAAAAAAAGGCTGAGAGGATATCAATAATATACTTTATAAGAAAAATATGCTCTAAATAAGGTATTCACAGCAGTTAATATTTTTATACATTCTTTATTTCACTGGTAATCCAGATAGATTAACAGTGTACTTTTCACTGCTATAGCAGGTAGTCTTGTTAAGTAACTTCTTTCCTAAATGATCACATCCTTCATTAAAAATAATGACATTTTAATTCCCATTAGTCTTACCAGCAGACTGTTCAAAGCTCTAACCTTGTGAAAATTTGAAACCTTTTCATTTTCAGCCTTAATTGAGGCATGAACATTTTCTACTTCAAATTTTAATGTAAACTTTATTGTTTGATTTTAAAACCTGACACTGCTTAACCCATGACCATATTTACAGAGGGAAGTTCCCCTTTCAGCCTCCTCTTTTACCTGATTAGACATGAAAAGTATTTTTTGTCTCTTCTCAGAAGACAGAATACCCACTTTCAACTGGTGATTGGAATAGTTCCTGTTATCACCTGTTCCTGGCTGTATTTGTCTTCTTAGCAGAGAGGTGAGTCCAATGCAGTGCTGCAGAAGGCGTCTATGTGCTTCCTCCAAAGTTGGAATTGGTATTTCCCTCTCTCTGCTGGATCCAACACACTTCCAATTGATCAGCTTGATCAACCTGATACCATTGCCTACAGTCTTGTTAACTAGCACACAGCTCAATAACAGCAAGTTTCCTGAACACAATAAATTATCATATAGAATAAATCACAGAATCATTTTAGTTGCAAAAGATCCTTAAGACCATGGAGTCCACCTGTTAACCTGGGACTGCCAACTCCACCATGAAACCATGTCCCTCAATGCCACACCTACAAGTCTTTTAGATACCTCCAGGGATGGTGACTCAGATGCCTCCCTGGGCAGCCCAGTCCAATGACTGACAACCCTTTCGGTGAAGAAAGTTTTCCTAATAAGCACTCTAGAGATCTAGTGTTTGTTCTGGCTTCAATTCTTGTGCCAGCTTCCTGACCCACCACTAATTTATCAAATGTGCCATAGTCCTTTTTAAACAGCAGAAGCATAAACCCAACAAATTATATCTAACAAAGGGCTAAGGTATCAAAGGATTTTTGATAAATTAGGCAAGAAGGGTGCAAATGCAAAACATTAAAAAAAAAACCAATCGAAAAGTAGTCTCTGTCATCAGAGATTTCTCTGAGACATCTCCCAGTAACACATGTCCATGAACGAGCACAACAGTACCTTGGCTCAGGAATATTCATTCTCCCTGTGGGATCCTCAACTGAGCTCTCCCCCATCTCAAGTCTGTCTAAGGGTAACAGTGTGACATTGTGTACCAAGGAGTATCTGTAAATCCTCAGCTTCCTCTTCCTGTTCCTAGTCAACCCTAGGACATCTATTGCAATGGCTGTTTTGCTCTCTTCTCATGTTTGTGGAAAACAAACAAAAGCTTGGCGGGTATCAGTACACACAGCAGCTTTACACAATGCTGACTTTTCTATCTGACTCCACCTTCTTTCTCTGGTATTCATGTCAATTAAGATACTTTGGCCTCCTCCCTTTCCAGATAATTTGCTCCAGGAAACACACATTCACATAACAAAATTTCCCGTGAGCAGCAGAATTAAGGAAGCCTGGGTTCCTATGGATTCATGTTGCTGATTCTAAAGTTCCATTCTCACCTCATGTCCCCTATGATACCTTCACTAGGCAAACCCAGCACTTTAGATGGCCCCTATGAGTTAATACACCACCTGCTTGGCTCAGCAGTCCACACACACTGCATGACGAGTCAGCTATCATGTTCTTGTAGTTGCTGCCAAAAAGAATATGGGGGTTGGACTAGATACTCTCCAGAGGTCCCTTCCAACACCGTCATTCTGTGATTCTGTGTAATATATTGCATACCTTTCTCCCACTTCTAAGATTAAAATGGATACAAATGACCTTTGGTGAAGTAAAAGTAGTTAGTATAATCACAACCAGTATTATAAGCATACAAAAATTTTAGTTAGAATGCACCCAGTCATGAGGATTAAAAATACCTTAATGTTAGGTTCTTACTTTTTTCCCCCATAAAATACAGTACTCTGCATCGTGCATTAGTTATAATTCCATTCTGCTTTTGGTTTGTCCATACATAGTTTTACAAGAAATGGTACTTAATTTGGATTGACTTGATCGATGCTTATCCTGGCCATACATGCTGGTTCCGCCATGAATTTTTGAATCACTGGTACCATGCAGACCTGCAGTACCTCCCATTCCTAATATTTGACAAAACAGGCAGTCAAACAACAGTGTGGTCTGTACAGGATTGGTTTGTGTATTAGAATAATTATGGGTCTTTGAAGGCACTATATACAGTATCCCTAAACCACAGCTAATATTTGGCAATGATTTCGCAGTGGACTTTCCACATCAGAGGCACTGAATTACTCAGAGAGAACAAAGGACCCGGCTTTTTTTTTTTCCTAAAACAGATTATGGTGCTAAGCCTGTTTTATGAAGTGGGACTCCTCAGCTGAAGACATTTTTGCTTCTACATTAATGCCACCCTTTACTAGGAAGTTATAGAAGATATGATCTTTCTGGCCTGCATTTTAACTCTTACGAGGCCTAGGTCAGATGGAAACATACAGAAGTTCACAATGGCTTTGCACGGAGCTTTTGATTGCACCATGATTTGTTTTATTACACTTGTTGTTCTCATGCTTAGGGCAGGACATGCTTAGATATCTCGTCCTCACCTCTTCACTAAAAAAGTAGATTAGTCTCATTTCTGTAAAGAGCTGTTTTTGCCAAGCAAGGTGGTTAGCCTTTCACTCAGACCTGTATCTGGGGAGGGGTGAGCACACTGCTATGTAGTTGCTTTAGCTGTTGGTGGGGTGACATTGGGGTCCCTCTCCCAGCCTGAGAGCAGCCCACTGTCATGCAGAAGCTGGTCTTGCATTACTATCCATTAGGCTAGTTTTGTCTCATGATGCATATGAGATCACACATGCATTAGACAAACACAAGAGCATGAGAAGACATCTGCCAACATGGCAGCTAGAGAAGCACAGCTCTTACACTGAAAACACTGCAGACTTTGAGAGACTTGCTCAGTGGCTCACACCCCCATCTTCTTAATTAGCCTTGCTACCTTCCTCTGTCTTATTTCACCTTATGATTCAGGCAGGTACCTTCCTCAGCCTCAAACAAACCTGTTGTCTTTGGTGGCTGGCTTCTAAGTAGTGCTAAGGGCTGTTGCTCTGTTGGAGAAGTGACCACCTTAGTCAGCTGCCACTGGGTCAGTAACAGCATTTGGTGGTACCATGATTTCTATGGCACATTATTTATCTACTTCCTTCAGGATTCAGCGCTGAGGTAATTACAGGATATGCAGCATGAGCTTTTAAAAAGGGCTTTAATCCTATGATACAGGTAATTTCCAGGGTAGCGGGACATTTTCTTCCTCTTCTGGAAGAAGTGACAGAAGTCTCTGATGACAACACAGCTCAGATTGCTTCAGGTCTCATTGCTTCAGTTCTCTGGTTCCTGGAACTGTGAATTTGGAAAGAATAAGTAGCCAAGGAGAATAAAATGGGCAGAAATTTGAAATAACTGCTGGGGAGTTAGCTCCTGGAAGATCAAGATGTGTATTTTTTACCTGAAGTCTATAGAGAAGATCACTGAAATTCCTGAGAGATGCACAGAAGTTAAAAGATCACAAATGAGCACTTTAAAAAAAAAAAAAAAATTAGGAGGGGGCGTGTGTCTGATTATCTGTACATTTTGAAGGTAAACACAGCAGAAAAGCTCTGGTTAGAGATAACTTCTTGGTGACTGTCATTTCCCTTTGTGAGACCATTTAAAGAAAAGGTGATGCTACCTTTGAAACATACCTTTCCTATACAGCCTGGTACACGCTCCAAACTTGTTCTGACAGTGATGCTGTATCTACCTTAGTTTTTTAAAGGACCTTGGGCAGCAATTCAAAGTCAAAACCCTGAATGTCAGGAACATACACTTGTTTGTGAGAAAGCACGTTGGTAACTGCAATGACTGTCATGATGAATGAGAGGAGTAGGCATTTCAGACTAAGTGAGGTGAAGATCCTGTGCCTACCTCTGCAAGGGCAGCCAAGCCCCAAGGAGCGCTGCTGCACGTGCGCAGGAATGTTGTGACACCACTAAGTGATAGCTAAGAAACAAACAAGCAAACAAACAAGGAAGGAAAAGGCTGTGGAAACTTGTCCCACAATGTGAGCAGTTTGTCTTGTCAAGAGATTTCTCACAGGGAGGCACTTGACCGCCGTTTGAGCTGAGCATGAAAAAGTGCAAGTGAGGAAGTTACAAGATGCTCTGCATGGTAACAGCCCTTTTTTTCCCTTTTTCTCCCCCCCTCTTTTCCAACATGTAACAATTCAAGATGAGTAAAACGTACAACAATTTGTAATGTTTGGATGGGGACAGACTCCGTTGGTAGGAGCAGCCTCTGCTAGGAGCTGCCTACAGAGGTTCTGGTGGCACAGGCAGAAAGAGTGCCAGGGACAGCTCTCATAACCAGAATTACATTTTCTTAATTTCTCTGTAGAGACCTGGCAGTTTTATTCATGGTCTTCACTATTCATAAGGTTCCATCCAGTCTGTGCAGTATTTTAATAAAAAACCCCCCCAATCTTATTAAGTTCTGTTGAGGTGGCACCTACTTTAGGCACACTGTCATCCATTGATATGACTGTCAGAATACCAAACCTTTATCCACAGGTGGTGATTCCTTGTCCTCGCTTACTTTTGTGTACAATACAATTTAAATTATAGAATCATTTAGATTGGAAAAGACTCTTAAGATCATCAAGTCCAACTGTTGAGGTACCACTGTGAAGCCCAGCCACTAAACCACATCCCTTAATACCCCTGTCTTCACATCTCTTAAATGTCCAAGGAAGGTGACTCAACCCTGGGCAGCCTGTTCCAGTGATTGACAACCCTTTTGGTGAAGGTGCTTTTCCTAATACCCAATCTAAACCTCCTTGGGCATAGCCTGAGGCCATTTCCTCTCATCCTATTGTTATGTGCTAAAAAATGCATCCTGAATGCTAGACCCATTCAGGAAGTTAAAATTCACATGCCAGTAAGCAGCCAACATTTCAATCAGGACAGTTACGCACTTGTTGGTTGTGGAGCCTGTTACTGCACTCACCTTACGTACAAAGGTCAGTCTGCGAGTGTAGTGTTGCTACATGGAGTGAGCGTAATTTCACAATCCATTTTTTTCAGCCTTAGTGCTGCTGTCAGGAGATGCTGGATCTCTAACCTGCCCTGACCCAACACTGCACAGCACCACCTTATCACCTGTGGGAATGCCATAATTTCTGAGGTCGTACCTCAGTGGGAGAGGGCCTTTTCTTCAGCATGGGTGCCGGTTTTCCAACTCTCCTCCTCATTACTCCTTCCCTCCCATGCACCAAATTGTACTGCCTTCTCAGTCTCGCAAACGCTGAAAAGCAATTCCTCCACACCTTCATCCAGGAAGTGGGCTAAAGTTTGGGATAGGAAATAAAGGCAAGGGATCAAACCAAAATAACTTTTTCCAAGAGGGGCGTGAGAAAGCAGAAGCATGATGCTGGCCAGCAGCTCAGTTTCCTCCTTTTCTTCTCTCTGAAAGCCTGGGAAGAAGCGTGGGTGTCAACAACCCCTCAAGCTGCCTTCATTTTAGGTCTGGATTTGCAGCATCTGACAGGAGTTTAAAAAAGCTCCTGGGGATATGCAGCAGAAGGGGTTTCTTCTGTGCCCTTCTCATCTGGCCCAGGGTGGCCTTGAGGTCAAGCAGTTAAGGTGCAGAATTACCTGGCGCTGGGGCCCAGGGTGGGACACACATAACAGGAGGGCAGAAGCAGCTCCAATCCCCATCTTTAATATTTAGGGCTTTTTTCGAGAAAGAATAAAAACCTCCCAGCATCAATTAAGATTCCTCTACACACATAAATACTGAGCTCTGCTTCTGAAAAGCTCCGCTGGATGAACACTTCTTTTTCAAGAAATGGGGAGAGAGCTATAGCCCGTGACAAGCTGAAGGAGGAGGAGGAGGAGAAGGAGGAGGAGAAGGAAGATGCTTTTTCAGCGGCTGGGGCTGACAGGTATGACACAGTATCGGCACGTGAACACCAAACACAAGATTCACAGAGCCAGAGCACCGCGACGTCCCCGCCCCCGCCGCCAGGCCGCCGCCTGGCCCGGCTCTGCGCCGCCGGTCTCCTTCCCCGCCCGAGTAGCGCCCCCGTCCCCNCCCCCTCACCAACTCCCCGCCGGGGGCGGGCCTGCCGGCCCCTTCCCGGCGGTGCCTGCGCAGGCGCCGGAGCCGGGCCGAGTAGAGCTGAGCGGAGCGCGGCGGGGCAGCACCAGCCGGGGCGTCCCCCTTGCGCGCCCCCGACCGACGCCGCCGGTCGCCATGCGGGTGCCGCCGGCCCTCCTGGCGTTTGCGGCGCTGATGGCGTCCCGCCCAAGCGCCGTGACCGGCGGGGAGCAGCCGCCCGCAGGTAAGGGGCGAGGCCGGGGTGGGAAGGGACGGGACGGGACGGGATGGGATGGGTATGCCGTCAGCATGGGCCCGGAGTCGTTCGTGACCCAGCCCCGCCGGCGCCGCGGTGGGGCCCCGGTACTCACGTCCCTGCCGTCACCTCCCTTCGCGGGCGCGAGTGGCGGGGAGGGTGAGCCGCGGGGCCCGTGCTGCCACCTGGAGAGCGATCAGCCGGGCGGCGGCGGGGGAGCGGGGTCCGGCTTTGTTCGGCGTCACTAACGCCGCCGCCTGCCGCCGGGCAGGGGCCCGCGCCGTGTGTCCGGCCGTGTGAGCCGGTGCCGGTTGAGCTCTCTCCCGGGTGCGAGGCCAGGTTTTGCCGTGGGAGTGATGCCTGGCACGCAGATCAGTTCTGCTAACGCTGCGCCGTCGGTGTGTTTTGAACCCTGTCCCCTGTGCCTGGTGGTTGTTCCAGGTGTCACCCCCGGCGTTGGGCACCTGCAGTAAGGTGTTGGTGCACTTCTTTACGCAACGCAGCAGGGCTACCCAGTGCCTAGAGCAGGCCTACTCCTACGCTTTACGAGTCTCTTGGGGCCAAAAAAGCAGAGCAACTGGGAATTTCACGGCAAAGATGGGGAGCGCAGGGCCAAGGAGGCCAAACAAGGCATCGGGATCGTGGCCTGGACTGAAGGTGTGGGGGGGCACCTTTCAGCCAAACGGCGATGGGAAGGAGGGGCGGCCTGTCACCAAAGAACAGAGTTCTGCCCTTCTGTGGGCAGAGTTATTGCGAATAATTTGTGAAAGAAATAATCTGGTATGCAAGTTTCACTTCAAAATGGAACAACAGATTGTTAGAACTGGAGATTGCCATTTTGTCATGGTTCAGGTCAAAAGAGAAGATGAGTTTAGATTTTAACAGCACTGAGAGCTGTCTGCAGGGTGTTGCATGCAAGTGCTTGAAATAGGACGCGCTTTCGTGCATTAGATAGATGCACCAGTACTCTCCTGAGCTTTACCCGCAACGCAAGATCCATTTACCTAAAATGCTTCCTGCAGCTGGTCACAGAAACACACGATTATGTGCCCAGGCTCCTTGGATTCTGCAAACATGTCATGCACATTTGCTGGACAATTCAGATCCAGGTCCATGTGGAGTGACTGAATTCGGTTGCTCCTGGGCATTTGCCACACCGTACAGGACTTTGGAAGACTGTTTAGGTTTACCTGATGTGGACTAGTAGCAATAAAAATGGCAATCTGCCTGCTGACTCTTCCCTTGGTAGTTTACGTTGTGAATATCCAGTATTCAACTTCGTGTCTGACGTTAGCCAGTGAACTTTGCAAGGAAATTTTGCCCTCACTTTTTAGCAATAAGGAAGTTTAATATGTTAAATGTTGTCTTTTAAGGTCTGACCTGACTTTTTTTAAGGGCATGCCCTACCTTAATTGCTATTAAAATACGCCACTTCTGTGTTGCATTAAGCAATTTTAAGTTAAAACCACAATACCAAAAAATCAGTTGTAAAATAAACCTAATCCAGCACAAGAGTTATCCTGGTGTAAGACTACAGAAAAATGCTGTAGCATAGTTGATGTATCACAAACTGCCTAGAAGGAAAAAGCTCATTTTTCTGTGTGAATGCAGCAAACACCCAGGTGAAAGGAGCAGAATATGCTTCTAAGTTAGGTTTTGACAACACAATCAGAGCTTTCCTGGTGACTAGCTTTCAGGTTGGCCACAGACTCTGTAGCCATGCTGTTCAGAGTCTTCATTTAAGGAAAAACGTAAGCTTTTAGTCAACAAAAACATGATGAAGGGAATTGTAATGGATACGGCTGTGTATTAGCTGAACAAACTAGTACTGTGCCCTGATTGATGCAAGCAGATGTGCTGGTTTACAGTGGAAGAATGAAAGTAGAAGGGGAATTCTGAGGCATGTTTATGATTCTTTGCTTTGCAATGATTCAGTCGTCATTATTTTTCTTTTAAGTGTTAGAAGGGCTTTCAGTGTGCCAGCAGCATAAAACATATCTCAGGACTGAATGTATAATGAGGACATGCCCAGTCATCTTCATTTTCTTTTGTAGGGCAGAGTTTTCCTTAGAAAAAGCTAGACAGCCTTAGAGCAGTTGTCTGTCTGCATAGCTGCATTTCCTACAGCTGTGTGCTTAATGTGGCTTCGTAGATGGGCCTGTGACTCATCAGCAGAGCTGGGTGCTTGTTCATGGGAACTCTTCAGTCTGCATTTAAGTATCCTGGAACAATTCCGTGGTCAAGAGTATAGTAGTAGTAGAAACAGATTTGGAGACTGCGGTAACAGTTCCAGTGCTTCTTGCACATTGAAAGCCAGATTTCCAAGGTGATACGTTGTTGTTCAACCTGGCAGGTAGCTGAAACAACCATGTAACTGCTTGCTCATTCCCTGCTCCCCTCAGTGGGATGAGAGAGAGAATAATTAAAAAATAAAAAGTAAACCCCATGGGTTGAGATAAAGACAGTTTAATAGGACTAAGAAGGAAGATAGTAATAATGGTAAAAGAATATACGAAATAAGTGATGCACATCACAATTTCTCACCACCCAAAGACAATGCTCAGCTAATTCCTGAACCATCATCCTGCCTCCCACCTAGTTTCCTGTTATACGCTGAGCATGACATCACATGGTGTGGGATATCCCTTTGGTCAGTTGGGATCAGCTGGCCCGGCTGTGTCCCCTCCCAACTCCTTGTGCACCCCCAGCGCTCCTCACTCCCAGGGATAAGGAGCAGCAAAAGCCTTGGCTCTGTGTCAGCACTGCTGTGATAAGGAAAGCATCCGTGTCTTAACACTGTTTGCAGCACAAATCTTAACTGTAGCGCCATACTGGCTACTGTGAAGAAAATTATCTCAGCCAAACCAGCACGTGTATATTTCATTTTTGTGGCTGACTTCCTGTTGCGGGTGATGATCTTGGTGGTCTTGACTTGTTCTTTTATGGTTCAGATTATTAGCAGTCATAACAGTTCATCTGCCTGGCTGCAAACAAAAAGAGATGAGATGAAAGTGCTGTATTTAGATATCCTCTATTATAATGACTTAACTATAAGAAAAGCGAAGAATAGTCATAAAATAGAGAAAACAATATTTAGCTTCCACTACTGCAGCAGTTTTCTGAATGTCCATCTTGCACAACTTGCTGTGGCGGGGCTTTTTTTTTAAGCTGGTGATCTGTGTCTGTCTCTCAGTACAGCATACCACCGTGTGGGGATTTGTGTCATAAACAACTGTTTGAAAAGCTCCATGGAACAGGGTTAAACTCTGAGCCCCGAGTAAATAAAAACCCGTTGTAAAAATGCACTAAATTCTGTGTATGATGGTTATTTCTGATTCCTTTGAAATTGTTTAAGTTCATTTCACTAAATATTTTAAAAAATAATAGCATTAAAGTTTACCTGTAGTCTTTGTACTCCCTTTATTTGCAAATTGAATGTGGTTTCCTTTTTGTATTTGATATCTTCGGATAGAACCTTCTGCATAGAATTGCTGTCACACACGCTGGTTTAAGCTTGTTTTAGTCACTTTGCTAAGGAAGTACCATCAAGGAATAGGAGTGGTATTACAAGAGAATTGTATGTGCTGCCTTTGTGGTGGAGGGACAGATGAAAGCAGGTGAAGGCAAGCACATTTAAGCCTCTCCATGTATGCTGTGTGGCTCCTGCCACTTAAAAGATGGCCAGGAAAGTATGAGGCAGGAACAAAACTCTTCAGTACCTTGCTGCTTGGTGTTTGGTGGTCTGCTGAGCCCACCACTAAATCCCACCTTCTGGCAGTCTCCCCTCCAGCAGTCTGACAAGAGGAGGAACCAGGCTGTTCATCTCCAGTGCCTGGCCTGCCAGAAGCATGCAGCAGAGATGGACACATGCTGACCCAGGCGTGCTGCCCTGTGGTGAAACTCCTGCTCTGCCAGGTGTTTTCCGTTTCTCCCTGTGGCACGCTCTTGATGCTCTTTCAGCCCACGCTGGGCACTGACCTCTGCAGATCTGTCCTGCAGATTTGTCCTGCAGGTCTGGACAGTGCTCCAAGCCCTCTTCTATCCCCCGCCATCGCTGTGCTCTGCTCCAATACAGGCCAACTTTGTTCCCTTAGAACAGATTGAAATGAGGCTCTAAATCATTAAATTAAGGAAATGCAGCTTTCAGAAACTGACTATATTCTTCCTATGTGCTGTTTTTCACCCTTCGCACAGACTTGGTACTCTGTTTTCTAGGGTATAGGCTGCCCTTTTGCCACCTGTCCTGGGCTCATCTAGGATAGAGTCAATTTCTACTACATAGTGCAGTGCCGTGTTTGGGAGTCAGGATCAGCAGTGCTGATAACGCACTGATTTTAGTTCCTGCCAAGCAGTCAAGGACTTTTCAGCTTTTCATGCTGCCCTGCTAATGGGAAAGTGGGAGGCACCCAGGAAGCTGTGAGGGGACACAGCTGGCACAGTGGCTTAAACAAATCAAAGGCTATATTGCATACTGATGGTGTCATGCTCAGCATAAAGGGGGGCTGGTGGAGGAGGAACGCATAACTTGGGGGACAGTCTGGGTTGGGGACAGCTCTGAGCTGTACAGTCCGAGTTGTGCAGGTTGGTGAGAAACTGTGTTGTGCATCATCAGTTCTGTGTATTTGCTACCAAGTTCCTGTTACTGTTTGCTGCCCCAGCAAACTGTCCTTGTCCGGACCCACAAGGTTTACTTTTGTCTATCCTATTACCCCACCTCCCCACCCCCATCAGGAGCAGTGAGTGAGCATGGCATGGTGCTCAGCTGCTGGCTGGGGCTAAAACTGTAACACCACTTTTTTTCCCCCACCCCGGCCCCTTCCTTGTGTATTGGTGCGGAGTCCTAAAGAAGCATTCTTGGGTAGCGCAGAGTTACCCGTTCCTGTTTCTCTTGTCTTGTATGTCACTGGTGGTGAAAGCTAAGGAGAATCACTTTGTGAAGTTGCCGAAGCTGCCACCCTTTCTGGGTGCAGCTAAAGTGGGTATGTCAGCTCATATGGAGCACAGGGGAGGCACACTGTCTTCCCCATCGGGGCCCAGAAGGGACTGGTTTGTTAGCCTTGTGTCTGGCTCTTTTTTAACAGGGTAAATGATGAGTTAACTACTTGGCATGTATCCACAGCAAAGTTCAAACTGTTGTCCCCTCTTGGTCTGTTGAAATGGCTTAAAACTATTTCCCTATGATGTATCGCTTGGGGATTATAAGGATTTCTTTGGTTTTTATTGATACAAAGAAAAAAAAGGAGCAGATCTTCAAGAGATATTTTTTTCTTTGTTTTTTTACAGTTTGTCTTTTTTAAGTTTTCAGTTTGTGCTTTCAATCTGTATTTTGGTCCCTAAATTATGTTTAATAGGCACATGCAACTTGAACAATCTCAGTGGTTCTTTAAGTCGCTGTCGTCCCAGATGGCCGTACCTTAGAGCCTGCAGTGCAGCCTCACCAGGCCTATTCTGTTATATGCCTTTTTGTACTTTTCGGCTTCCATGAGCAGTGGTGCCTCCGTGCATCCAGCTATGCCTCATGGCCTCTGCCAGCACCAGAGGAGGAACTTTGGTGTTGCACAAGATACAAATATCACTTTAAAGGCTGACTCATTTTTACGTCTTCGAAATGTCCCCTTCTGCAGTTCACTGACGTAATTTTTGCTGTTGGGAGATACATTGCTCAATGAACAGGTGGGAGATCTGCATATATATTTAAAAAGATCTATATAAATCCTCCTGTTTATGGTTTAAAAATAGACTTTATGGAATGCATGGCTGCTTCAAGCTGGTATTTCATGGGTGCTTTCCATAGGTCGTATTGTTCCAGAACATTTATATAGTGAACAAGATAGTCTAGCTTCAAGCTAATCTACAAATCTTTCTTGATTTGCATGTGTCAAACCCTGCTGAGATTTGAGAGTGATGTGCAGTGCGGTGTTTTTTGACTTGGGGAAGTGAATATACAGAACAAGACTACAAGCTAGATTTGTAGCTACAAGCAAGCATTTTCTGGTTAGATTGATGTTTTTGAAGCAGAACTATATCATCTATTGTGTGCAACTAGTAGATTAGTTCTGTAAGTTATCTTCCTTAGTCATAGAAGATGCAGATAGGTATACTTGTTCCTGTTACTTTGAAAAAAAACCACACACACATAAAAAACCCAAAACACAAACCCCCCCTATTTCTTAGCAGCCTGAAACCAAGCAACAGCTATTCTCAGTAAAACAAAAGTCTTTCAGTGGAGTTTAGTTTTTAATTTCCTCCCACATGTATTTCCTTCCTGGCCTCCCTGTAACTTTGCTGAAGATGTAACTGTCTCAAAAACTTAAATAGAGTTACTTAAGATAATTGTACATTAGAAGATACTTGGTTTTATGTGTGTGTATGTGTATATGTGCACACATACCACTGTAGTCACATCTGCTGAAGTCTTTGCCATCAATATGGCAGCGACAGTCTGGACTGTTTGTATATTAACAAATAAGTATTCACATTTTCCTCAGACTTAGATATGTTGGTTATAAACTGATGCAGGTGTGAGTTTGCTGAGATACACTGTGCAGTTGCATTCCCATGTCTGTTCTCTATTAAGTGCTCAACTTACAGGTCACCCTGTGATCATGCTTCCACTTGCTTTTACTCTCATTTACCCATACCTTTGCTTTCCAACGTGCAAGTTCTTCATGCTCAAAACCCAGCCATGCTTAGTTTCTTTAGTAATCTTAAAAAAATGTAACTGTGACTGGCCTACCTTCACTGTTTGTTCCCTTATTCTCTGGACATAGAGCTGCTCTCTGAAATTCCTCTCGTGCTGTTCCACAGTGCACATACCCAATTCAATTTTGGTATTTCTGTGAAAAACTTGTTCTTGCTCATGTCTCTGTTGCCTGTCAGCCGTTACTGCTGCATGTTCCAACATGCGGAAAAGCTTTTTCACAGTGAGGGTGACAGAGCCCTGGGACAGGCTGCCCAGGGGGGTGGTGGAGTCTCCTTTGGCAGGGGCGTTGGACCCGATGATCTCTCGAGGTCCCTTCTAACCCCTGTGATTCTGTGTGATTCTTATGAGACAAAGGGAACGGCACTAACTGCAGGTGGAAATTACGGCACCTGAACTGGAAGCACACTAGAACTTGTTTGATGTCGGGCATCCTGCATCACAACAGGATTTGCTGATCGATTTTCATCTTACTTTTTCCACACTTAGTTTCTCACTGCTTGACTTTGCACCTCAGGTGTTAAATTAATAGTATTATGTTTAAAGATCAACATTGTAGCACGAGCAGCTATCGCCTTCCTCCAGTTGTGCTTAACAACACAGAACAGGGTGTAACAAGTTTAAAAAAAACCAATGCTTTTATTATCGGTTAAGCAGAACAGTATTATATGTATAAAAAGAGTATGGCATTTTAGTTGGCAGTATGCAGAAATAGCGGCTATGAAGATTAAACATTACCATTTCAAAAATCTTCAGTGTTCTCTGTGGTCTGTAGTCTTAATACTGGAGTGGCAAAAGGCTGGGGTTGCCAGGCTCTGTCTCTGCACGGGCAGAAGATGGGGAACTGCCCAGAGGAAGAATCATGAGAAGCCAGATAAACAGCCTGAGTAAAGGGGCTGTGAGCTCAACCGTGAAAACAATTTGAGGGGGAATGAAAACACAGGCAGAGGCAGATAACAAACTTGAAGAAAGGACTAGAATTGTCTGGCCAGGGCATTAAAAGTGGAGTTTCCATGGGTGATGACAAGGTGATCCATGTTCCCTGGCTGTTTTGAGATCCTTTGGTTTGAATTGTTGCAGTGCTGAACACTCGCTTGCCAGCATGTTAAGTTGCTGTGTCTTGAACTAGGTTTCTCTGTATTATTGCTAAATGACTCGAAGAGTAAGCTCCTTGGTGATTCAGTGTTGGTTAGGCAAGGTTTGCAGGTAGACATAGTCTTCCATGAAAATAACCATTGTAATTAGGGAAAGGAGGTGAGCTCTCAGGCTTTTTTAGGCTTCAATGTTGAACCAGCAAACCTCAAAATAAATACAATCTAAGAACAATTTGTTTTTGTCAACAGCACCTCTCAGTTTAGTATCATCAGTAAACATGCTACTTGTGCATTTACCAGCTACATCTAGATCATTGGGAAAATATTGAACAGTTCCTAGAATTGAGCCTTGAGGAACACTGGTGACCTGTCGCCATCTGGATGTGTCCCCATTCACCACATCCCTTTAAACTCTGCCCTTCAACACCAAGTACCTCCTCATCTTGCCACAGGACAGCTTGTCCAGGGACAGTGTCCAATGACCATCTTCAACAAATATCAGTCCAATGTTTTCCTTAGACCTCCTCTTGCTGTTAACGTACTTTAGAAAGCCTCTCTGGTCTGACACAACGCTGGCTAGATTCAACTCTAGTTCAGCTTTGACCCTGTCTCACCTTCTTCCCACATATGCGAACCATCGCTCTGTAATCTTTCTGCAAAGCCTGATCTTGCCACCAAAGAACATACATTTTTTTTGTCTCACTCCCTGTTCTGCCAAGTCCATCTTCTGCCCCATGTGCCCTACTGTGGGATTGTCAGCTCTGGTGCTTCTAAAAGGTGGTTCTTAAAAACTGACTCATTGCCCCTAAGCCCTGAGAAGTGGATTCCCAGTGGATACTGCTAAGGAGCTCCCCAAGTAGCCTGAAGTTTTTCTCTTGAAATCCAAGCTAGTACCTGTCTATATACAAAATAAAACAAAAATGTGGGGAAGGGGGGAAGAATTGAGGGAAGAGAAAGAAAAGCAGTATGTAATTACATAACTAAAAGCCACACAGTTTCTACTGGCAATTCAAATACATTCTGGGATTTCATTTTCCACTCTCAAAAGTGTAGTTTTGTTTGTATAGTAGTACACAACAGTAAAATTTTCTAAGACTTACTAAACCATGCCTTAGAACTAGATACTTGAAGTAACATTTGTGTGCTTTGACACCTCTGCTGTCAACTTGTCACCTTTTTTTACCTTGTGGTTGAGAATTTGATGATTGCGTTCCTTTTTTCCAATAAGTGAAATACCACTTGTGTACATACTCAAACATAACAAAACCACAGCACCATTTGCAGCTTGACATATGTTATGTGTATCAATTCTTCGTGGTCAATAGCATTTCTCAGCCTCTGTGTATTACTTTCTGTAGAGTGATATCTTTGTGGTCTTGTATAAGATGTGAAAATTGTTTACTTTCCCTCAGTATATCACAGAGTGAAGTTGGAGCACGTGGTTTGGGAAGAAGCGACAGTCTCGAGCAGGTCAAATACGAGTGACCTGTCAGCGTTTCCCAAAACATGTTAAGAGAATATTAAGGATGCCAAACCAGACACTGAGAAGCTAAGAAGTAATGATTAAAATTGGTTGAGTAACCTTCATGGGTTTCTCCTGCTGGATGCCACGTGACAGCCTTCAGTAGTTACAGTAATTGTGATAGAATCACAGAATGCTTTGGATTGGAAGGGACCTCAAAGATCGAGTTCCAACCCCCTGCTATGGGGATATCCTCCGCTAGACCAGGTTGCGCAAAGCCCCATCCAACCTGGCCTTGAACACTGTCAGGGAGGGCGCTGCCACAGCTTCTCTGGGCAACCTGTTCCTTGTTCTTCCCCTGCAGCTGCTCACCTGATAACCCCTGTTGCTGATGGAGCTTAGAACAAAAGCTTTCTGTATGAGGAAACTGTCATGCTGCTATTTATTCATGTATCGCTTACTACATTAGCTCTGATGTTGTTTACTAACTGTACTCTATCAAATCACATTACAGCTTCAGTGTTGAAACTCCTTACAAATGTTAGTAGTTTATTATTACTGTCACAGCTTTTTCTGATAAGTGCTGCTGGAGTAGTAAAAACAGCATTGTTAGGCTTTCCCCAGAAGGGCTGGTGTCTTTTGGCAAGGCTGAGTCAGGAGGCAGTAGAGTTCAGTAAGACTCCCTTGGAGCACAGACCCTGATACCGAAGCTTTGGTATCCTCTCTCCCCACTGGTCCCCCAACCCTCAGATTTGGATTCCAAAGAGCAAGAAAGATCTACAAGAGCTGTGTTAATCTCCTCGAAGTTCATTAAATTCTTATTATCTGTCTTGCTGGTGCATCTGTATAATACCAACATGGGGTGTAATCATCACAGCTAATATGGGCCGTTTGATGGACTTGCTTTCAAGGGGCATGGGTTGGCTAAGGTTCTGAACTGCAAACAGGAAGCTGTCTCTGTAGGGGAGAAGAATAATAAATCAGCTTGCAGAACTTCTATGGGTTCATACTGGTGACAAACTAGTCCGTTTGGGGGAAAGTATTTGTGATTTTTCTGTCTTAATTTTTCCGATAATTTCTAGCATGTTGCCTGTTCTGGCTGTTCGTATCTTGACTAGGTGTGTTTATTAAAGTGCAATTTTTCTCTTTCTTCTAGTGCCTTCACCAACAGAGATTGTAGTGACAGCCAACAATTTTGAAAATATCTTACATTGGCAATACCCACCTATGTCTGAAACACCTCGTTTTATTGTGGAAATCAAATCTTACGAGTAAGTTCTTATTCTTTTTGTCATTTCCAGTACCTGATAGTCTCTAGAAGTGTGTAAAAGCAATCAGTCCATGATAAATTCTTCTGTTTCTTTGTGGTGAAGTCACATAGGGTTCACCTAAATGCAAATTAAGGCAAAATTTGTCACATGGCAAGATGTTTGAGGTTGACAGGCACCTCTTGAGGTCATCTGGTCCACCCCCTCTGCTAAAACAGGATCCCCTAGAGCAGGTTGCTCAGGACCATGTCCAGATGGCTTTTGAATATCTCCAGGGATGGAGACTCCATACCCTCCCTGGGCAACCCTTGCCAGTACTTGGTCCCCCTCACAGGTGTTTTGTCCTAGGTAGTGTGTTGTACAATATTATGCAATTGAAATTATATTAACTATTACTTGATCTGTTTTACAGTGTAGGTCGCTATGAGATTGTTGAATCCTGTGTGAACATTTCACATCATTTCTGTGACTTCTCAAAGAAAATAAAAGATGCTTTTGTTTCTTACTGGCTTCAAGTTAAAGCTGTTGTTGGGTCGCAACAGTCTGAGTATGTTGAGACAGAGGAGTTCATTTTACAAAAGCATGGTAAGTTCATCATAAACTAAACCTTGTAACTTTTCCCAGACTTAAAAAAGTTAGAAATTATCCTTCTTGCTGTGTTATTTTGTCTCCTTTGGGAATATCATAAAGTTGGGAGTCAAGGATGAAATGAAGCATCATGGTTGTTCAGTAGGAACTTCTGTAGTTCTGCCTCTGTAGGCATTGTCAGTGAGCTGAATTGTCATGGCCTTAAATGTCTAGTAAGACTGGATTGCTTAACAGTGAAATTCTGCACTGGCAGATCTCTGTTTCTGTTTTAGAAGCAGATTTATGAATACATCCAAATGCCTCTGTTACTTCTGAGCATCACAGCATTGAAATAAACGTGTAATTCTTCTCAAATCCGTGATGCATTTTGGAAAGATAACTGTAAATTGTGTATTTTATGTTTAAGAGCTTTGGCCTAATAGCAAAGGTGCAATGTGTTGCAGGAAAAATGGCTCCACCAAAACTGAATCTCTCAAGGCACGGTGATAAAATCGTGGTTGATATTTACCACCCTGCATTCCCACCTGCCGAACGTCTTCCTTGGACCAGTGACATTTATTCAGAGCTCACATACTTGGTGACTTTTCGGGATCATAAAAATCAAGTAAGTTAAATTAAAATTAAAAATAACTTGTTTGCCTTAAACACTTAGACAGAGGGTTCACTCCTATGACACATGGAGCCAACAGGCATCAAGAAAACAGTTGAACCTAACATAGGACTACTGAAATCTTAAAATGTCAACTGCATGACAGTGAGATATGTGGCTGGAAGGGCTGGAGTTTAGTTGTCCAAGTGGACTTCTTAATACAAAAATGAGATTATTGCATTATCTGTACACAAGATAGTCACCAGATTCCATGCTGTTGTTCTGCACGTGTGCTAAAACATTGGTGATTTTACTTGTGTCGCTTTCACTCAGCTAGATAGAACTTTCATTTAAGAACATTGCATTTCAAGATATCAATACCACCTTATTTAGCAATCATTGTGGGTGAACTTGAGAAAAATGATCGTAGGTGTGTTATTTCACATTTACCTTTTCATGTGCATTCAGCCACAAGTTTTAAAGTGAGTAAGGAATGCAAATCTGGACTATGAACAGCACGAAATTTAGCTGTTAGCTAAATCAAATATAACATCTGAAGGTAGCTCATAAGCTGATAGCCAGAATTCACACATCTTCTGCAAGGCGTATATCTGGAGTACTGTGTTCAGCTCTGGGGTCTATTGGAGTGATTCCAGAGGAGGGCCACAAAAGATGATCAGAGGGCTCAAGCACTTGTTCTGTGAAGACACACTGAGAGAGTTGGGCTTGTTCAGCCTGGAGAAGAGAAGGCTCCAAAGAGACATTATTGCAGCCTTCTAATACGCAAAGGGGGGCTGTAGGAAAGCTGGAGAGGCACTGTTTACAAGGAAATGGAGTGATGGGACAAGGTATAATGGCCTTAAGCCGAAAGAGGGTAGATTTAGATATCAGACAGAAATGCTTCACTATGAGGATGATGAGACCCTGGCACAGGTTTCCCAGAGGAGCTGTGGCTGCCCCCTCCCTGGCAGTGTTCAAGGCCAGGCTGGATGGGGCTTTGGGCAGCCTGATCTAGTGGAGGGTGTCCCTGCCCATGGCAGGGGGATTGGAACTAGAAGAGCTTTGAGGTCCCTCCCAACCCAGACCATTCCATGATTCTATGTAGGAGCCACATCTAATGTGTGTTCATACTTTTTTTAAATGTTGGAAGATAGCATAATGTTTATATTGTTGTATTGAATTAAATGATATAATGTGGTTTTAATTTTTCTGCAGAGTAGAGAAGAGTTCGCTGAAGACAACTGTACGGTCTATAAATGTAAAGTCAGCATCCCGCTTCCTGCTGAAGGTTCCACTTACTGTGTTTCAGCCAAGGGGAGCTTACATGATGAGCTGATGGTTGGTGCCCCATCAGAAGAAAGCTGCATTCATGTACCTCTCAAGGAGCAACTGAGTAAGAACATACCGAATCTGACCAGAGATTACTTCTAGCTAAGTATTTGAGCTCTGATATAGCCCTGGGAAGACATGGATGCCTATGGGGGAATATGAATAAAGGGAAAGTATGGACATTCTTTTCCAAATGCATTTTCCCAGTTTTAAAGTCATTTAAAGTTCATGTGTTATTTTCAAGTAATCTTGACTTTTTTTTGGCTGCTTTTCCTGCTTCATTGACATTATAAAACCTGTTTCCATTGCACCTGATCGTTGGTGCAATTAATAAATGACAAATGGATTATTCACCAAGTGTGTGTGTGTGTATATATATGGTTTTCAGAAGCATTGTGTCTCTCTTCTAACAAATGGCTTTTTGCTCAGTCTCATCACTGAGGAAAATGTATATAGACTTTATTGAGTTAGAAGAAAATACACACTTGTGGTCATAAAAATTGAGATATTGACATATTTTTTTCTTAATTAAAGAGAGCAAAGGCAGCCAGTGACCCAACTTCATATCTCTGATAATGGCTTACAAACTTTGTGATGATATTTCATTATGGCCCAAAATTCACAGGAGAAAGGAAATAAAATTAATAAAAGCATTTGTATTAGTTCTTTTATGCACAAGAGCAGCGGTATTGTTGAGGGGGAGGACATTTAGGAGAGTCTGGCTAGTGGAATCTTATTTGTAATGGTTAACAGTTCTGTGTTTTGGAAGATTTCACATTTTAATTTCACTGTACATAGATTATGTGTAATTATGATGTCAGTTAATATGCTGTCACATGGAAGATGTACAAATCTGTTCATCTCCATGTGTCATCTCTAAGAAACAAAAAATTAGTTACAAAATTCCTTTACCCCAATAAAACTGTGTTTATATAAATTGAAAACATTCTGTTATTCTATTTTTATTTACTTGTTATCTTGCTTTATAAATTAAGTTTTCTTGAGTGAAAAAGAGGGGGTACATCGATAAATTCACACACTACAGCTAAGCATTCTGAGCTATTACAGTTTCTTGTGTTATGTTCAATGATACAGCAGTGGTTTATTTTTCAAAACTCCCTAACAGATTTTGCTCTGACTTCTTAGGCATGCCGTATGTTGTCATTCTGTGTGGTGTTGTTGTGAGCCTGAGTCTAATTCTGACAATATGCTTTGGCTGCAAGAAACTAAGGAAGAGCAACATAAAGCTGCCTAAGTCTTTGGTAAGTTCAGCCTTATCTGTGTTAGAATTTAGTATCAAACTAGGTAACTTTTAGAACTTCATGTCTCTATAGTCTTTTATGTCTGTCTCATTTTTTTTAACCATGGTCTCATAGACTGCTATGAATCCTAAACATCTAATGTTCCAACAGCCTCTACAACCAGGTGCCTTGTATGTTTTTTTAGGGCTGGACTTTAGTCTGTTTTTAACTGAAGTAGCAGTAGTTGGTCTAGTTTGAGAACTTAGTTCTTAAAAACTGAATATGAGCGTGCATAGACAGGTTTGTATTCATTCTAGCAGCAGAGACATAGAACCACAGAATTGCAGAGAGAGTGAGAGGCTTTCTGAGATAGTCTAGTCCAGCCCTTTTGCTCAAAAAGGGTCAGCAAGAGCAAGTTGCCCAGGACTTTGTCCAGTTGGGTTTTGAATACCTCCAAGGAAGCAGACTCTACAACCACTCTGGACAACCTATTCTAGTGCTGAACCACCCTCAGAGTAAAAATTGTTTTCTTGCATTCAGATAAAATTCCATGCATTTCAGTTTGTGTCCATTTCCTCTTGTCCTCTCACTGGACACCTGTGAGATTCCTTCATTACGCAGTCATATTGTGACACTGCTAAGTAAAGCAATGTGCAGAGTAAAGGGCGTGAGGGAAGGATAGTGCTGTAGGAAGAGGGGAGAACAACTAGGGGAAATCTGTTCTCACGCTGAGCAGTCTCAGGGAAGAGGTCAGCAGCTGCTCTAACTCAAAGTTCCCTGTGACTATTCTTAGGTAGCAGAGTGGATGATCCTTAAAGAGCAGCAGCACTCCTTGCTTTCCCATCAGGCAAGAGCCAAGTATCTGACAAGTACTATATAACAGTGTCCTCTGGGTGTCTCATTAGTCACAGTAACGGAACAACCAGCAGCAGTTGATACAGCTTTCTAGAACTGCCATGTGAGGCAGTAGTAAACTGTAATCTTATCGAAGGTTTATCTCCTCAGCTGATGTAGGAAGTATGACTTCCAGAGGGAAGAGATGGTGATCTTCAATTTTATGTTGTTACACTTCAAGACCTTTTAAAGTGACCCCTTCATGGTGCAGGGGTCGCTCAATGTCCAAGATCCACTGGAGCCTGCTTTCTGTGTAACAGAATGCTAGGAAGGGAGATTGCTCTGACTAAATAGAGATCCAGTGATGCTAGCTCAGGCCCTTTGTCGTAAGCAGCACTCTGGTCCATGAACTTGTGCAGCACAGGGTGATTGATCTCGTTATAAGGTAATATGCACGCCCGGTCAGATAATGCTCTCTAAAACAACTCTTGCTTTCCATGGACTGTGATGGAGCCATGAGATTCGTTCAGAGAGAACCATTCTGTTGACTTAAAAAAAAAATCAGATTAAACCTGTCTGACAGAATCTGTGTCTAGACCCCATGTCAAAACATAGGCCTGTAGAAAAAGTGACTAGAGACTTTTTTCGCCTTCACACCAGTATGTAACTGTGTGAATACATAACGTTATGTCCTACATGCACACACAGTAGTTTTTGTGAAGACCATTAGTTATAGCAAGAGACAGCTCATCCAGAATAGCAGTGCTATGCTCAGTGGATCCATAGTTACTCTGGTTTCCCAGTATCACTGTAGTATTGCATCTAAGGGATCAGGAAAAAGAATGTTGCACAAATGGAGTGTCTCTCCTTAACTCTTCTGAGCTTCCGGATGTGTTCTTGAAGTTCCCACGTTAGCCTGCCTTGTAGAAACTTGGTTTTGTGCCCATATTATCAATTTACCAGGCAATAAATTATCTTGTAATTCCTGTCTACCACAATCTGGTCACATTCCGCATCGTGCCTTGTTGCTAAGGAGCTGAATGAGACCTGTAACTATTTATAAATATTGTTACCTGGGTGGTCAAGCACCGAATCAAGTTCCTGAGGGAAGTGGTCATGGCCCCAAGCCTGTCAGTGTTCAAGAAACATTTGGATCACGTTCTTAGATCTGTTGTTTAACTTCTGGGTTGCCCTGAGTAGAGTTGGGAGTTGGGCTGTGTGATCCTCATGGGTCCCTTCCAACTCAGGATGTTCTGTAATTTTGTCCATTTCCATTGAAGTCTCTAGTGGCAAATAGAAATTGCAGAGCTCATAAAGACAGTTTCAAAACAGGTGATATGAATAATGTGGGAATATAAAACAAGTAATTAATAACTTAATTATTTAGGATTAAAATTAATAGTTCAAAGTAATAAATAATGTACATAATTAATATTAGGAAGTTTAATTATATGAAGATATCTCTGTAGACATCTCAGAGCTGAGAGCCTGTCACTGACTTTTGAATGTATACTAAGCATTTCTTTCCGTACAGATTATAAATATTGTGCTTTACCTGAGCTTATCTGAAAATGAAACAAATGCTTGCTTTAGGATTGCTGCCTTCCAGTGATCTGCTTCCTGGTGGCTTTAAGTAGATGCTTAAATATAATTTGAAATCTTTGAGCGAGTTGGAATTCTCCAACAGAAGGAAAAACGAGAGTAGCCATCAAGCAGCTACCTTTGCTGGGAGTCTCAAGTAGCCAAAGAAAAGAAAAAAACCCAAACAAACCCACACTGCTATTTAAATCTCAGAACTTTCATATTGTTTTTCTATGCTTTTTGTGACTCCCAAGAATGTCGTCAGTTATGTACAGGTCCTCCTTCCACCATGCAGCTGTCTTTCAGTATGGACACTGCATGATTACCTTCATTAGAGAAAACGTCCATTTAAATGTTTGGAACCTCCCTATTCATAATAGGCTCCTACAGGAATACTCATCTAGTGAATGGGAAAGATTCCTGTACAAGACTTCGTGTTAGTCTTCTGCTGGATCACAGGAAACTGATGTTTCAGCAGTCCAGCTGTAGTTAGAGCCATTCATTTCCTTTCACTTATCTCACAAGAAGTATTTCAAGAGGCCATCTCCTTCCACCTACTGTCTTCAGTCATTCATATTTGTCCTGTGTGTCATTTTCCTATGCTGGATCTTTGTTGTGGGATGCATGGTGAAGGCTTGTCCACTTTAAAAGGAGCCTGGCCTTAATTTACTGATGTGCTGTGGGCATCTCCCTCTGCTTTAACTTCACTGTCTTCTGTTTCAGTGCCTTTCATCTTTAAATGTTGGCAGATATCTTAGTGGTTAGAAAACACCTATTCTACAAGAGAAAGACTCATTGAAGAGCATCAGCTTTTATTTTTATCTCATGCTTAAGTCAGCTTTTCCGCTCTCTGCTGATGCTTTTTCCGAGTCTGGCAGGAATGACAAGGTTGTGTTACAGGCATTCACAAAACACTTCAGAATTTTCATTGTGACTCTGCCTTTTTTTTGTTAAACATATACAACATTTTTTTATTTGGAGAAATTTTAATTATTCCTTGAAATTTTGACTGATAACTTGCCACAAATGATTGTCATCTTAGAAGAGTGAAGGCACTTTGCCAGCTTTTGTAAAGAGTTGTGGGTTTTTTTCCCCTGTAGCTATAGGGCAGTAACATAGTCCCATATTTGTACCCTGACCCAGCATTAATTTGTTGTGGAACCATGCAAAAGCTGTGCAGATTTTTGTCAAGGTCATAATAAGATTTGAAATGGAATTCTCAAACTCCTCTTCAGAAAATGGGCACCTGAAAATTACTGGGAATTCATAGGTAGATGAGCCCTTAGAAAATAAATTAAGAAAGAAGCTGTTAAGGATTTCTTGGCATATGTTATTTATCTGTATCCTTGAGCCTGGCTTCCACCAGTGTATCCCCCTAGTCTATCGAGACACTGGAAGATCTGACAGCTTAGGTGCTCTCATTGGAGAGAGGAAGATACCTGAGGACCTCTGTGTGCCAGGAAATACTGCTGACATCCACCCTAAGCTCAGTGGCTGTCCGTTTGCTAGAGTTTGATAATGTGCATGGAAAATAAAACATTAACTTAGTATTTACCTAAATACTTTTCTTCAAATGGCAACCATATCTTAATTAGACTTATTATTTGAGGTGCTTTGAGTGGCATTCCAGTTAGTGTAGTAAGCTGTGTTGATTTTTCTCTTTGAAGCTTGAATTGCTGAATTGCCTTACGGTCACAACTTAGTGACTCTTAAAGTACTTTGGTACCAGGAAACCCACGAGGGTTTTTTCTCCTGATGGCTTCCTCCTTTTATGGATGGGAATAGGTGGGTCTTAGCACTGTCTTGCTTTGCTCAAAAACTTACCCAAGAGAAAAATTAATTTCTTTTCGAGAACAAAAATCTTTGCAGTAGTTGTGTAGAGAGTACTTACATTATCTTCAGGGTCTACCTCTAAGCACTGCCAGCTGGCAGTGTGAAGTATGGAACCTGTGTAAGAGTACAAGGCATTCCCTTAATGTGTTTCAGGACTACAATTTTTACATGTGAAAATCCTAAAAAGACAAGGAAGAGCTCATTGAGTTTTGATTTTAATTTCAGTATAGCATGTGCTGATTTGGGGAGAGATGGGAAGTTGTAAATTCAGCTTTCAGCCATAGTTTCTATAGCATCTGATCTTCATCCACATTGCCCAAGTATTGTACCTTACACATAGAATAATCTTCTCGTTTCACTAACTGGGTGACTGTTGGAGTCAGATTTTTGCTACCACCCAGAAAAAGTACAGGTGCTGTTCCCTTCAAGGTCAGTGTCAGTGTAGCATAAGTATCCAGTATTTTTTCAGATGTCTGTATAAGCAGGTTTTCAAAAGGTGCATGAATCCTACCAGCAGGTCATAATGCTTTCAGTATGTGCACGTACTGATTGCACACTGGTTTCTGCAACTCTCTCCTAAGCATCTGCTGCCTGTGGGCAGGTGGTGTCCAACCATACCTTTGGAAATCACCGTGTGTGTTCTTTACAGAAAGTTCTGACTGTTTCCACACACCAGAAAATGCACATCCAGAGAGAATGGTGGCTGAATGGCAGCTGGGCTCTAGTGTGTTACGTTCTCAGTGTCAGGAGCCACCTTCATGCTCTTTGCACTAGCTTTCCAGTAGCATCCCATGATTCCCAAGGGGATTACCTCACCTTAGTGGCACTAGGACAGCGGTTTGTAAAACTCACTCAGATTGCAAGTAACAGGGAGTGTGTGTTTGCTCTGTGGGAGTGTTTTGGGAAGGAGGTGGTGGCATTTTGTCTTTGGTGGTTTTGTTTGCTTACTTTTTAAACTACAGTAGATTCATTGCTTGAGCATACATCACAGCATAGTAAGCAGATACCAGGGCAACTGAGGGAAAAGGTATGGGGCTGAAGTCAGAGATTAAAGCAAGTTCTAATGATGTCAGTAAGCTGTGAAGGTGTGAAGGTAAAGATAACAGCCTCACAACCTTCTGACCAAGGAAGATTCTTGAAAAGTACAGTCAGATTTGATCGTCTGGGTTTGATAGTGCTCTCAGTTCTTACACGAATACAGTCTGGGAGGTTCTTTTTGCCTGTTCAGCTTTTCTTAAACATTTTTCTCTCCCTTTTCTCTTTCCTTACCTACCCACATCCCTTTCTTCCAAATTTGCCTTAACTGGTATTTTCCATCGGATTGTTTGTTTACAAAGTATCCCAAAACCCAGTGATTCTGTACCATTTTATTAAGGGTTTAGTTTACCTATAGTACTTGATAGTCTGTGATACACATATATAACGAATTATGAAATCTGGGCAAAGACACTATTACTTGACTAACCCTTTCTCCCTATGCTTTCCATTAACTTTAAGGAGCACCATTGTACAGCTGAAAATTGCCCCTACTTTGTATATATTCTTGAGAGCACCTTTAAAAGCAAAATCAAATTGTAAGAATCTGAACAGCCTGAAGGCATGTTGTAAACTTTTAAAACAAGCCAGGGCCTGCTCCTTGAAGGAATTCATATATACTGCCCGTGAAGGGGTTTCAAAGTGAAAAATTGAAGTTCGTCGCAGCATTGAGGGAGTGCTTAGTGGCACAAGAGAGATAACTAGGAAGCCTTCAGCATAGATTTAACTGCTGGGTATGCATAAAGACTGCTTTCCAAAGAGCTCTTCCCTCCCAGTTGAGATAGTTGCCATAAAATATTACAGTCATTAAAAGTTACACTCATTAGCTGTAGAGAATGAAAGGTTCCCTCAGCTAGTTGACGAGTATTACAGTGTTTTCTTCCTTTATTGTTTTCTTCTCCATTGCAAACTTCAAGTAACTTAAACTGCAGTAGGTGACATGAAATGGATTTAATCCTTGCAATGTATTTGCACATAGCATTTTTGAGAGCTTGCATAAAAGTGGTAATGAATAGATCCAGGCTAATGACCTTGCCAGATTCTAATTTTTGTAATTTCTGTTGGGATCGGTTCTGATGACATTTAAATTTGTATTATGAACCTATGGTGTTTCCGTTTTTTTTTAACCACTAAACTGTGACAGCAGATAAAGCCAATAAATTAGTATGTTATGTGGAACTAAAACTGGTTTTTGTTTCTCCATTGAAGGTCAGTGTGATAAGAAACCTGAACACAGACAGTTTCCTAGAACCAAAATCAGATGCAAAATACATCTCTGTAATAAGCTTAATGCCAGGCCAGTCAACGTTGCCAGTGAATGATGGAGTGACCTTGTTGGAGGTAGAGCCAAAGGAAGAAACTGCTAGTCTAAAGAATTGCAGTGAAGAAGCATCTTCTTCTTCCCCAGAGGCACCAGCCAAAGCAGAAGAGGTGTCTGTGCAGGAAAGCATGGAGGAGGTACCTTCTGACGATGAACAGAATCACAAAGTAAAAGAGAGTTATTTCATTTCTGATGGTAGCCAAATGGATATGTGCAATGACTCTTCAGGTCCAGAGGTTTCTGCACCAGAAATACAACAAACAGTCATTCCAAGCACCTGTCTCAAGTTTTCTGGCTATGACAAGCCTCATGTGCCATTAGATATGTTGATAGATGTTGGCGAAGAACAGCCTGTGATTGCTTACAGGCCGACTGAGTAACCAGCACAAGCTGAAATGTTTAACCAGAACTCAGGAACAGCAGCATTACTGAAGGGTATGGAGACTGGATTACATTATGAACATCTAGAAATTGTATTTGTTCTGATCCAACCAGGATAACCAGGGCACAACTTAGTGTGTACAGTGGATCCTGAAATGGCACTGAAAGAAGTCCCTGAGGACAGCATAAAATCCCTGGGGACACTTCATGATGACTAAGTGTTTGTGTATATGACATAACTCACTATTTCCTATTTGAATTAGCTCTTTTTTTTTTAACAGTACTCTGTAGAGAGCAAACTTAATCAACAACAGCTTTTCAAAATTAATTTGATGAACATAATGTTTAAGAAATCCTTCACTTGGTTACAATAGAGATGTGCAAGAAGTATTTCAGATGTTCTGCCTTTATGCTTTTTTTTGTTTTCTCTTGAAGAGTAATTTTGTGTACAACAGAATGCTACTGTTTCTTTTCTGTAAGTATATGCCTGCAACCTTTTCCTGAATATCGTAAGAAGTAGAATCTATACCAAGAACCATTATTCTAGGATCACTTAGATATATCATGTAATCCTGTCACATTGTTTGTAACTCCTGTGTTGGCATGTTAGCCATTCCTCATTGGAAATAAGTGTGTAATATATACAAATAATATATGTGCACATATTATTTAGAAAATGTTTATAAAATTGTGCTTTCCTTCAGAGCATTTTACTCATTCTTAGAACAATATGATTTCTTTAAACAGAAATCAGCCAGACTCTTCCAATCATGTTTTCTAGCAGGTTGGCAATGGCTACCACTTTCCCCTGATTTTTTTTATCACATAACTCAGGAACTACACCAAATTACCTCCCTCTAAAAGTACATATTGAGACAATAGAAAAATAGTGTCCTAAACTGTAGTTCGTAAATGGTTGTTATCTGACAGCCCTCTGAATTTTGTAACCTGAGACTATAATTTAGAAATCTGAAGGAAGACAATTTTAGTTTTTATATTTAAAATATTTTGAGTCTAATGCCTGCACTTATTTCCCTTTATTCAAGAGTCAGTGGGTGTTTTCTGTTTGTAAGAAATCTTTACGATAGCTCTTAGTGAAGCTTAGTTCATAAAAAACTGCTGCTTTACAGATGCCAAAGTGGAGCTTCTATGCAAAATTATATCTTTGTTTTAAAAGATAGTTTTTGTAGGATTATCAGTAATGTTTGCATGTTATAGCAGGTGATTTTGAAGGAAAATCAGTTTTGCAGTACTTCTGTCTTAACATTTCTCAGTAAAAGGAGTATTCCTAGGATAAAGTTTATACAACAGTTTCTGGACTGCTTGCAGTCCTGCAGATATCAGACATTAACCACAGTGGTATATACTCAGTTCTCACAGATTTAAAGGCAATAGCTGTTTTTTCCATCCCTACTCAGGGGAAGATAACAGGTCTGTTACCAGCATTTTGATCGTTTTAGGAAAAGCCAAATCATACCATAACTCTTGTAGTTATGGTTTGATGGAAAGCCTGGCTAAAAAGATTTCAGCGTGCGTTAGCTTGGCTTTGATGTGTTTCTGCATTATGTCCAAATTCTCTGAGACCCCTGGACCCCTTTTCACTGTCACCTTCCGAGTTGCTAGAAGGCACAGCTGGTGACTTGCTGCTTAGGATCTGCTAGCATGTGGGTAGCTCCGTGCAAAATTAATTCTCTTGGTGCTACAAAGACAGTTTTGAAAAATCAGAATTAATTTGCACTTGCAACTTCAGCCACACTGACTTTGCAGCTAACGTGGCTCACTGCTGAAGCGTGCTTTTAGCAGCCTGTCTGCTAAGGAGATGAGCAGCTGTGTCTTGTGCAGAGTTTGAAGCTGATGTCATTTCTTTCAGGTTTTGTAGGTTTGTTGATAAGCACAACTGGCAATAAATGCCTCAGGACTTTATAAATGTCAGTAAGTGTTTAAGACAAACTTGGCTCAGAAATCAGGTGTTAAAATCTGAGAGCTTGGCTTGTTTCTTGGGAAGAAGTTCCCGATGAGGCTCTTTGCTGAGTAGTCCATCTTCTTGCTATTGGCAGCTTGTTTTCCTCCTGTGAGATTTTTCAAAAAAAATGTTGCCGTTCCCCAAGAAGCTCAGCTGCAGCAACACAGCATTACCTGCCTCACAGCCATCCTGCCAGAGGCACGTCATTCATTGGAAATGTTAGGTGTACGTTCTTAAACAAGCGCTTACTGACACCCTGGCACTGTTAGGAAAACTGACTGAAGACTCAGCCTCTTAGGCGTGGGTGAATGGGAGAGATCACCGAGAGTTTTCTGTTGTGGAAGGTTTTCCCATTGGCCATTGCTGCCACACTGGAAGAGGAATGATTCCTTCTGCCCGTGTTGAGAGCAGCTAGCCGCGCTTTAAAACCAAGGGATTGTCTCAGATTCTGCTCCCTTCCCCCTGCAGTACTGTTACATTTGGACATTGGCTGGAGCCTTTCTAGTATTGGGAGTTAAAGGGACCAGCAGGGCGCGAGGTTGTAGTTAAGGACAAAGACATAAAGATCAATCAGAAATGACACAAATAGAGCGTGAGCATTGCAGGACTTTGCTAGGATACAGTCTGCAGCCTGCAGCAGCTGGGCTTCTTGGGACAGGGAACATGGAAGTGCCTTACCTGACAGCCAGTTCACCTTGCTTTTGCAGTCCTGCGGTGCCAAGTACCTGAGCCGTGCCGTTCGGAAGCTGCTGGGTAGGTAGTGGTTTTCTGTGCGTTTTCACTGAACTGTTACATGAGTTAAAATTAATAAATGACTGTTCTTGTGATGAAGTAGTTTTAAGTTTGTCATGCACAGCACCTTGACACAAGATACCAAAGCGCCTAACACTTTGAGGTTCAAGATTATTTAATATTCGTGCCTTTTGCAGACATATCAACTATCCGGTGTGACACATGTAGAAGGTTTCACTGCTTCAAGCTGTTTCAGGTGATAATCTTCTCATGGCTGCTCAGCATTCCTACCTTTCTGTCTCCTAAAGATGATTTGGGAGATGATGGAATATGAAACATTATACCCTGGGTAAGAGAAATTGCATCACAAAACTTTGGCCTAATCCCTGATAGCATTTCTAAGAATTTCCTTAGCTTCTCGCACAGGTGCTCTAACTTTTTGTTATCAGGTCTGCAATTACAGTGAAGCATGGTGGTAATACTGCGTGCTGGCACAGAAGCATCAAATCACAGAATACTTTGGATTGGAAGGGACCTCAGAGATCGTCTAGTTCCAACACCCTGCTGTGGGCAGGGACACCCTCCACTAGACCAGACTGCCGAAAGCCCACTCCAGCCTGGCCTTAAATGCCTCCGGGGATGGGGCTTCCATAACCTCTGGGCAACCTGTGCCAGGGCCTCACTAACCTCATAGTAAGAATTTCTTCCTAACACCTAACCTAAACCTACCCTCTTTCAGCTCAAAAGCATTGCCCATTGTCCTAGCAATACACTCCCTGATGAACAGTCCCTCTCCTACTTCCCTGTAGGACCCCTTTAAATATTGGTAGGCTGCAATTAGGTCTCCCTGGAGCCTTCTCCAGGCTGAACAAGCCCAACTGTCACAGTCTGTCTTCACAGGAGAGGTGCTTCAGCCCCCGATCATCTCCGTGCCCCTCCTCTGGTCTTGCTCCAACAGCTCCATGTCTTTCCTGTACTGGGGACTTCAGAGCTGGACACAGGACTCCAGGCGGGGTCTCGTGAGAGTAGAGGAGCAGTGTCCCAGTTGCTTAGAACAGACATTTGTGCTTGTATGTAGTCCTTCACTAGTTGAGATTCCAGGAGAAAAAACTTGAGTGAGAAGAGCTGGTTTTCCCACAGCTAGAAAGAAGCAGTTGCTCTGAAGTGGTGCCATGTAAACAGTTTAGTATTAATAAATAGGACCTATTGTACTCAATAGTTTCAACATGTCTTAAAAAGGAAAACAAGCACAAAGCACCTTTCATCTTACACAACCTGCATGGATTTCCTTAGTGTGTTTTTAAAAATACAGTCCTTTAACAATGAAGCCCTTTTTTATTAATACACTTTCCATGTTCACTAAATGGGTGTGATCACTGAGCTAGGTGGGACTTCCAGGGGTCTATGGTTCATTCTCCCTAGGACTGCGCTGCTCCTCCCATGCATTTGTTTAAAGGCTTCACGACCCCATCAGGCAATTTATTCTACCAGCACTTTGCCCCTCTGTCTAATGCAAGTCTGCAGCGGGCCTGCTGAATAGACTTTGGTTCTTGTCTGAAATCTGTAACTAAGCTATCTGTGTAAATATTGTTGTCACATTGTTTTAAATGTTGTTACATTGAATTATAAGCAATTGTCAAAAGATAAATGGGTGTGTGTGCTTGCTTCTTCCTTACCGTGATCTTTTGCACTGAAGCCTAATCTGCTCTTGAAGCTCACTCAGTTCATGCCACGTGTGTAGTGTGTGCTTGGGCTTCATTGAAAATGAATAGACAACAGTTTGTGGGATGTCTGCGTAGTGTGTGTGTTTAATTATATGCAGCCAGTTACTGTATTCTACGCACCAGATGTCTAAAATAGTTTTAAACTAAGGTCAATTCTCATCTGTCAACATCTCCTTTGGGTGGAACACCACACAATCCAGGCAGCAGTGGAAGGACGTGACTCTTTATCTATTTGCTTTGGAAGAGGTGCCTGTCCTGTACAGATGTGAGGAGGTGCCTTTGCTGTGCTTGAGTAGCTGATCTTGGAGAGGGACAAGGACTGACACCCAGGAGCTATTCAGTCTGCTGATTCTGGTTTCATCATTCGCTTTGCAATTTCTTTTTTGCCCTATGATGCTACTGATGCAGCCTACAAGAACTTCAGCTCTATTGCTTGAGCCTGGGGACTCTCCTTATGCTCCTTTTAAGAATTACAGACAAGGATTTGATGGCCGTGTCATTTCAATGGATTAATTGCTATAGAGCAAGGAAAGCTGGCCTTCCTTAAAACTTTTACTGATTACTTCATCTGAAGTTTAAATGATCACAAAAGACTTATTTATGTGATGTTTACCTCTCATTAGCAAGCATATGCATTTTTACATGTATCTGGGAAATCAGTTGTCTTTGAAGCTTCATGCTGTTACCCAAAATAATGTAGGCTGCTGGTAGAAGGATGTTGGTTTCACTTGTCTGTCAAATCTAGGAGGTGCAATTTAAAAAGATTTTCTACTCCTGATCAACACGTTTACTCCTTTCAAGTAACTTCTTAATACTAATTGAGTAGTGCTGGCTATGGGCCAACTACAGTAAGAACTGGAAGAATTCAGATTCTTTTGGGCCTGACTCCAGACTGAGCAGAGTCAGAACAAATTGAGAAACTTTATGAACATATCAGCATCAATTACTACACTTAAACTTATAACACAGACTCTCTGAGGTTTAGGGGTTTTTATTATTATTAACCCACTGTGAATTACAGTCTAAACAGGGTTCTTCTTGAGGTTTTGGGGTTTGTCTCATTTGGATGCAGCTTTTGCCCTCGTGTAATCTAACTTGCCCGTTTGTGTAATTCAGCAGTGATGGGGGAGCTGAAAACTCATTCTTCATTTATTTTGGGGCAAAGAGGTTTTTTTCTACTACACAGCCACAGCTTATAAAAGGAAATGCATTACATGCAGAGAAAACCAAGGACAGACAAACCAGACGGTTCTGCTGGCCAGCTCACTGTGTCTTCTGCAGAATGCGTGTGCTCACTTCCCCTGGGTAGCACAGCCTCAGAAAGGTTGCATAAGTAAATGCCCCATCCAAAATACCCTTCCACAAAGAGTTTATAGAATCCTTTCAGGTTGAAAATAAGGAATGAAAAGAATAAAAATACCTGATATGCTATTTTCTTTCTAGGTATGACTTTTGTGCTATGTTTTGGGGTTTTGAGAGTTCCAGGGTTGGTGTTTTGGTTTGTTTGTTTGTTGGGTTGGGTTTTTTTCCCCAAAGTTAATAGCAACTCAGTTAATTATAGGACGAGTAGAAGGTATATGTCACCCCTTCACTCCTGTCCCAGAAAATGGGAATTTTATGTAGTGGTTTATGCTTTCTGCTAGTATACTTTCATAGAGTTGAAGCCTGTGACGGCAGCCACCATGATTGCATCCTGCTGCAAATGTGATGAAATGCAAGGTAAATTTTAACAGGTAAGGAGAGGGTGCAAGTGCTTGCCTGAAGGGACAGAGGGCAGTGCCAGCACCTGGGTGGAGGCAGAGAGCACCTTTGCCAATCCTCAGTCTCTTCTTCAATGTGGGTTCATCCCAGGGATGCCTTTGATCAGGCATTAGTATATTGCCTGCTTCCCCTTGGCTAAATCCAAATCCAAAATGGAAAAAAACCCTACCAGTGCGGATTTGGGTAATTAGTTATTACTACTTCCACAGTGTGTGCAGCAGAACTAGCAACTGAGACATGCTAGATTTCATTTCCTGTAAGAAAAAATACAGAGCAAAGCCTCTTGGCGAGTGCATATCACAGCATGACCTCAGTTTCCTGGTTAAATGGTCACATTGAAGTAAACTTGAAACTAACACCTCTGCGAAGTGTGAAAACCAGTTATGCTGAGCGTGGAGGAGTCTGTCCTAAAAAGCTCAGCATACCGATTCCTGAATGCCAGGAGACTGTTTGTATCCATGCAGGATCTGAGACCCTGTATTTAAAAAACAAACAAAAAAAACCCCAAACAAAAACCAAACAGGAAAAAAACCAAACCACCCAAAACTCAAAACTACAGTATGTTTACAAATACAATAGTCTGTGGGAGATGGTGGTGGTGAAAGTTGTTAGAATAGAGTCCTTTTCTAGTGTTCATGCTCCTTGGATGATGCAGAGAAGATATTGAGAATTCACAAGGCAACTACAGAACTGAGCTACAGGCTGGAAAGTGTGGTGATGCTTGAAAACTTCCACTTGCAGAGGAGAGAAGTGAAAGGCACTTCTCCCCCGTCCTCTTTTTGTTTTTACCCCCTTAGCCAGGGAAACCTCTGGAGCTTGCATCCTTCCAGGTTTTATTGCCCAAAGCAGCTGCCAGAAGCGTTTGCTCCTTGTGCAGGCACAAACGAGGAGGCAAGCACCCCCATTCCTTCCATCCCTTTCCCCAGTGCACGCCTGCCCACCTCTTGCTGCCCTGGTGTTATGTGGTGAATCAGCTCGGCGCGGTCTGTGGTTTGGACAACACGGGGCTTTGGTGATCAGGAACAGAGGCTTCCAACCATGCTGCCTACGGAAAGATGAACATGGGGGTCATATCCTGCCCGCACCGGTGGTGTCTCAGCCGTAGCCTCAGCTGCTGCCGGTGGCAGTGTTGGAGAGAGCGAGCATTGCCATTACCAGGCTTTGACCCTTCTGTTCTTTACCTTAGTAGGTGGATCAAGCATAAGTAATGTTTGTGTTGTACCTCTCCAGGCTTATCTATGGTTTCTCGGGGTGCAGTGATCACGTGGCACCTTTCCTATACTATTAAGATTGCCTAAGCAAAACCAACAACCACATTAATTCCACGTGTCTCTAAACTGGTGGGGTTTTCGTCTGTAGATGATTTGGTGAGGGACTCGCAACCTAAAGAGAAGCAGGTCTTTTCTCAGTGGGTTTAAACAAGCTACAGCACTCAGTAGCAGGAAAAAGAATCATACAGCTTTGCAAATGACCAAAAAAAAAGTTTAAAAGAACCGAACTTGTCTTTTAAATAAAATACTTTGATCCATTTGGGGTTTAGGTACTACCTACAGTTCCATTTATAGTGAACATTAGTGTTGTTATAGTGAACATTAGTGTTGGCTATGAACATTCTGGGGCAATTCAGTTTCTTATTCATAGTTAAATATATATCATATGTGCAAACTCAGCGAGCCTTCAGCAGATCTTAATTTTTAATATCTCCCGATGTCGCGCTATCAAGATGTGGCTATGGCACTGGGAATTTCTAACTCTAATCTTTAAAATGTTGACTAAGCCCTTTAAGAGTGAGAGCTGAACAGTTCGTACCTGTGGGCGGGAAGTAGTAAAGGCACACACGGCAGTGAAAGTCAGCCTTGCTTCCTCAGAAACTTCTCTGTCAGAACTCTTGTGATGCAATCCCTCTTCCCTGAAGGGCAGTGAAAAAAAAAAACAATCAAAAAGTCCCTCCTGCCTGACTGTGGGTGTTGGGGTTTTTTGGTTGTTTTTTTTTTTTTTAACTTTCTGGTTTGTTTCTTGGGGTTTTTTGTGTTGGGGGTGTGTGTGGGGTGTGTGTGTGTGTGTGTGTGTAGTGATTCATTTTCTGTGCTGGGAAAAGGCTGCCTTGCCACACGTGACAGACCAGCAAAGGCTGAAGGAGCCGAGTCCATTCAGCCGGGAGAGGCAGTGGCTGGGGAGGGGATCTAATTGCGGTTGGCAACTACATAAATGTTGCAGAAAAGCCAGAGTTCCCTCTGAGGCTCTGAAACAACAGACAAAAAGCAGCTGTCACAGTTGTGCTTACATCTATGGAGGAAAAACTTGCGCTGATGGGTGGTCCAACGTGGGCTGACACTGCCATGAGACCGGCTCTGAGCCTTCGGCTGGACTAGGTGAACTCCGGAGCTCCCTCCCAAGGCAGGTTTTTTGTGGGTCCATTCTTGCTGTATGGAAGGCTAAAAGACTGAAAAATACAGCTCCAATATTGAAGACAATCTTTGGGTCCAGAATAATCCAAGCCATGTGGGCTTTATTGTCTATATGTGAAATGCCACATATGGGAGAGACTTGTCAAGCCTGCCAGTTGCTAGAAGTATCCTCTGTGTGCTTTGGGAGCTTCTCCCCTTCCTCCATCTTTCCATACCCTCATCCTGGAATGTCCACTTTCCCATCCACTCCAAATATCAGCAATTCACATCTGATAAGCCAACGGTGGCATGTAGAGGCAATTCCAGGGTTAATTTTTCTCCTTCAATGTATGGGAAACCACTCATTCAAGGGAAAAAAGAAAAAAACCAACAAAACCACAACACAAAACAATCAAAAAACCAATGAGGTGGGGCTATCAGATTGAATGAGTCAGGCAGCTTCCAGCAAGAATGTACTTGACTTTTACCTCTGTGTAGCAAGATCCAATCCTCAAGAGAAAGAAATCTGTTTACCCAACATTTGGATCAGCTTTTATTCCAGGAAAGGGGAAAATTCTCATGCCCAAGGTTCTGTGTCTGTTCACAGAAACATCAGTACTGATGTTTAACAAAGGTCTGGATCAAAAAGATGCTTCAGTGTAAACTAGGATGAGCTAGTGGAGCCTGCTGGGGAAAGTAGTACCTTTCCAGTTTCCATTTCTTCATAAAGTACCACTCAGAGTGTTCTTTTCTCACTTATATTTGAAGTAGCACTGCAGTGCACGTCCTTCTGCAACGTTCCTCAAACGTTTACATTTTTAAAGGTACTATATATAACTATTTCTGTTGAACTCGAGGCACCTGTGTACGTGTGTGTCGCTGGATTGACTCTAGCAATCTTGATCACACAAAGAACAACTGAGGTTGATGAGTTGGACAATGTTACAGATGCTAATAACCTGGGGATTACCGGCAGCTGTTTCAATAATCACAAAAAATTATGTGAAGAGTTACCAATTACTTCAGACTGCCAAGCCCAGTCGCAGATAAGGCGTTATCAGAGTGCAACGCATAAGAAACACCAAGTTTTTTCCACGGGGTAGGTGTTTCTTTCCCCACTTCTCCACACCGCAGAGCAGCATTTTCTGAGTGAAACCCATCAGCGCCGGGCAGGCTGGCTCTCAGCTCTGCACTCCTAGGAGAAACCAGCATCAAAAGCCATTTTGGCAAAGCTCCACACTTCAACTCCTGGCAGCGGGCTGTTACGTGGGGTACGGGAAGGTGTGTTGGTACAACTCAAGTAAGTAAATATGCAACCTGTGACTAAACGTTGATGACATTTCTCTCTGGTGATTGGTTTATAAAAGTTCCCTATTCCCGCACTTGAGCTCATCTAACATGATGAAATACTAATTGCATTTGGTGTGGGGAACTTCTTAAAGGTCATTGGATTTTGAAAATGTGTTTGGGAAATGGATAGATAAAAAAGTCCCAGCCAGTGATGGCAGGGTGGCCTTCTTACTTTCTACCTTCTACCTCCATTTTGTTTTTTGGGTTTTTTACTGCCTTTCTTCTCTGTTCTTTAATTCTCTTTAGTGGGTTGATGAGTTAATTATTCAAAAGTATACATCTAGAGCTTTAGTTTATCTGCTGCAGGTTTGGTGCTTGGATGATGAGGCAAAGGTGGTCAGTTGAACTGAGAGCCTGTGACCATGAATCTGACTGAGGCCAGCTTCTTGATTGGACGTTGTCCAGTTTGCTGAGTACAAGCAGTTGCTTTTGAATTTTGTCCTGATGGGTGTTTTGCTTCTAGCTTTTCCCAAAGTAAAGACTGTTACGCAAAATTTTGTTTCTGCAGACAGGTAGTCTTTATGTCCATTATTTCTTTGGTGGGTGTCATTACCTAGTGCAGTGCGATGTCATACGGAATTTATGTTCTTCTCATTTATTGATTTGACCTTGCAGAAGAAGAATGCATCCTGACCTTTCCCCAGATGCAGCGGTGCACAAGTGGCAAAGTACACGTGGATGTCAGCACCGGGGAGCTTTCAGGGACAGAGAAGTGAGGGGCAGGAGGGGCAGCAGGTTCCCACCCACCTCCAGTGGCACTGCGTTTGCTGCCAGGGATTGACTCGGCTGAGATTTCCATACACCTGAGGAGCATGAAACCTGGCTCCCACCAGGCAGGCACTCATGAAACGCTGAAGTGTTTACAAATGCAAAGTGAGGTGGCTTTCAACAGGGAGTCCCAACTCCCCCAGCCCTGGGGTCAGGCTCACAGGGATGCGTGTACTGGAAAGGCGGGATTCGGAGGACAGCGTAACAAGCGCCAGTATTTGTGCAGACAGACTCACGGCACACCCGCACCAGCCAGGGCATATGACTCCTGGCAGTCTGAAAGTCCAACGCAGAGTGGCACTTTGGCCCAACGGGCTGGGCTCACCTCTCTGCTCCCTCTCCTCAGGTTGTGAGTGCTGTGGCTGGCCCAGCCTTCCAGCATCTCCTACAGCCAGCCCAGGACACGTCGCTCAGCAGCACGGATGGCAGCGATCTCACAGCCCCTTGTCCTTCCGATGATAAATGTCTAGATGATTTCCTGCTGCAAACACACCTGCAAACTCCATCCACTTGCATTCGACCTGAAGACAGGCCACCAAATCAGATGACATCCCATGGGTATGTCTTTTACATCTTTGTGGTAAAATTTCTCATGTTCTTCAGCTCTGAATGACTAATAAGCTGAAAAACAAACAAAATAAATGCTAGCACAGCAAGCAAGCTTGTGTGACAAATTTATCAGATAAATAATTGCCAGACATCATTTGGGAATTAGTGCCTAAAAAAAAAAAAAAAAAAAAAAAAAAAAAAAAAAAAAAAAAAAAAAAAAAAAAAAAAAAAAAAAAAAAAA